>DWQT01004627.1:0-11063 GCA_018244895.1 Myscelus amystis hages
CACATAATACTGGGTTTCCTGAATTATAGTCACAATGGACGTAGGTCCTCTATGTCATCATACTGGCAATCAGTAACAGATAACGGCTGTAAAAAAGTAAATTTTACAACCACAATCAATAGCGTTAGCAGTGAAACAAATGAATTTAACACCCACAAACAGACACATGGCAAGTTTCAAACTGAAGATAAGTACAAGAAAACACAAGAGGAGGTATCAAGGGACGCCCGGATGGAACTAAGGTTCTTTTGATTAATTAGTGAAGGAATTGTAACAAACTAAATTAATTCTAGCAAAAAGTGTCGTGACAAGTTTTCGTCAGAATTTTTCGTCAAAATTTTTTCTGTCTAGCCTCCTACGCAAACGCAAATTCTAGTAAAAAGTATCGTGACAAGTTTTCGTCAGAATGTTTCGTCAAAATTTTTTCCGTCTAGCCTTCTACACAACGCGCGATAAGGAACTTCGTTCCAACAAACGTGTTTTTTAATATCCCATTTAATACGGTTTAATACGTTATCGTTTGTGTTCTGTAGCGGTTTTTAGAGCGGTCTCCTAAGCTAGCATCGCTCGGTAGAGGCGGACGCTTTTAAGCGAGGCTGGGCGTCGCTTAACAGAGGGCGGGGTCCGCCCACTCGGAAAATGATTTCCCCACGCCACATAATTAATATTTTCCACTAGCAACATTGTAGCATATACCTTTTTTAACGACCAGTATGATTTATACTTAATTTCATTGGTCACCTCGAAGATATTATCATTAAAGTTGCTATACTATTTATATGCTAATTCTGTAATCACCATCTTTGTAAATGTAATGAAAAAGGCTCATATAGAGTATATGAGAAGATACTGGTTGTATTTTATTTAGTTTTAACAATTAAAAAAAATTATATCATTCATGAGAAATGTAGGATAATTAAAGTGTATTTGTTATATTAATGTCGATATAAGACAGAGTTATATTTAATGTGCATTTAATATTTTAAAAACAGAAATTTTAATTTTTCTTTTAAAATTTCGAACTGACTGAATAGACCGCAATGTCAAAACGTGCGGACGAAGAAAAACAATTGATACGTAATTCTAGAGAAAGTTCTAAGGTTCTAAATTCAAATCCCGCCGGATAAGTAGTAGCCTCAATCGATAGGCGCTAAATCATCAACCAATAAAAATGTCAATGGCCTATTGGAAATGAGGGTGTGTGTTACACCGAACTGTAATAATTAAGCGAACAATTATCACGCCGAGCGAATTGAAATCTCGGAAGAGAATGTTAAATATGAAAGGTATTTTAATAAATATACTTACATATAGTGACACCTATTTGAATAGTTTCGTCTATCCATCAGGTTTGAATATTTACACGTGTATGAAGTTTGTTATGTTGATTAAAACTATGAAACCCAATGTAATTCTTCATGATAACAAATAATTACATTTGTGTTTCATGTTATTTGTATTTACCAATAAAATGTGCGAATAATAACGCGGAAAACCGGAAATACATATATTATTTACGGTTCGAGTTTGTTTATAGATAACGTCATATATTCAGTACGATAGCCAAAGTTATGTATCGCTTGGTAGAGTTTATTATTGAACCGAATTCAGTAAAATAAGCGTTTTTTTGCGGAAATTAATGTTAATAATCTAAGTTAAAGTTATTTAACAACAATTTGGAATAAGATATTTGTGTATATCCTGCCTCGCCTCCCTCCCGCCCTTCCACAATGAAGTAGGCGACCTAAAACATATTATCATCATAATATGTCAAGATATCGAATTTTTGCTTCATTTGTAACATGGACATAAAAATGAAATAAAAAATTTTTTGAAGCTATTAGTAATAGTTTTATCAGAACCATATGAGTACCTTAGTAAGATGGTAAAGTTTCCTTTCATTATTTAAAACCTTTTTTTATATTGAAAATGCTATAGAAAAATGAAAATTATTCAGCACGGTGTCATTGCGGCAACGCGCATGCGCCAACCACCCGTATCGGTTTATAATTGAAATAAATCCTTCTGAAAGTCTCAGTGGATTTACAGAAAACTGATTTCTTCTTACGTTCAACATTTATCAAGGTGACGTCATAAAAAAAACAGTCGCAATCACGATTTTCTTTTCCAGACAAAAGACTATGTTGGTAGCATTTTGAATTTCGAATTTCAAAATGGCGCCCGGGAGCTGCGTCGGTGTTGCGCCAAAAAATAAATATTTTGCATCGTCAATAACATTCGCGGCGGCGGCACCGCGCATGCGCGGCGGCGGAACGCGCCTCACGTCACAAATATGCAAATTAATCTATAAAAAAGCGATTTAGGGAATCCACTACAAATGTTTAGTTTGTTAAATGCATGACATCGTTCAGTGTATTGCGTCCGGCGATGGCCGTCGATGGGCTCGCGTGGCGGCGTCGCGCGAGCTGTATATCGCCATCCCTGTCTACGTGTACGGCGCATGCTCAGTTGTAATGTTTATATTATTTGTATTTGATCTGTGTATCACGTAAACTATAACTACCACAGCCGTACCGCCAATACTGAGGGCCAGCGCCCGCCCCTCCCCGCGCGGCACGGCACGGTAGTTAAATATTTCTTGCTTATTTCGCCCTAGCATTGTTGTGCCCGCCGCGTCGACGGCTGTTGTGTATTGTTTAGACCCGCGTTTTCCAACAAATATTCTCTCCAACAGCCACGCAGTGTGCTGAGGCCGTGTCGCATATTAAAAGTTCACGGGTGCTTCGACTGAATTTAATTTCAGCGAGGATGCAACTACGTGCAGTGGCGTAAATAATTTGCATCCGAAACTGCATTCGGCCAGTACTCATGAGTGGTAGGTCGCGTCGCTGTTCAGTGTTGAGGTTTTTATGATGTTGTTTTAATTATTAATTATCTGTTGTTCGGTTGTTTATGTTTTGTTTTTTGGACCGCGAGTGTCCGGAGATTCGATTTTGGGGGTTTTCGCGCGAACCGGTGAACGTTTGCGGTCGGTTTTGAATATTTTTTTGGGCGTTTTATTTTCGAAATTCGACAATTTGGTTTAATTTCGAATTTTTATTTGTCTGTTGGAGTTTTAACCGGAGATTGTCGTAAGTAAAATAAAATTACATTTCCATTAAAGTTTGTAGAATACAATAAGCATTTTACTTTAATTTTGTTAAATTACAAATGTTTAATGAAAAAATATTTTTTTTGCTAATTCCCAAAAATATGTGATTTTGCGTGATTTTCATTACAATTCTCAAAATTAAACAATGCATATCTCATTACCGATTGAATAATACGTGCACATTTAAAAATCTGTAAGTTTTTTGTTATTACTAAAATTCATATTGTAGATATGACCAATGCAATTCATATGTTCGCCGCGTAAAAAGTTTGAATTTCGAACTCGGAACTTATAAGCACGTGGGCTATCGCTCATCTGTTCGCAGCGACCAATCACGAGCGTCGCTTATAAGCGGCTGCACCAATCACGTCTACCGCTGAAAAGCGCCAACTTTGACAGCTCATAAGAGACAGAGCGCGCGAAATTGTTCGTAGATGTTGGGAAGCATTTTTCTTCTTCTTAATTATCTGTGTACAGTATTTAGATTAGGTATATAAAATTTGTCGTTCTAAATTCAATTTTTACTTCAAAAATATTTTCGATCTTAGTAGTGGTTTAGTGAAATTATATTCATTTTTCTGTTATACAATACAATTGAATAACGAACAAATTTATTATTATAATTATTTGATAACTTTTAATTTTTTTAATTTTTAATTTAAAATCCTGGCGCCCATCGCGGGTTTATAAAAAAAAGTTTAAATAATCTCTTTATACAATAATAAGAGACTATTACAAAAAAAGTTTTAATACACATATTAAACAAAATAATTAATACACTGTACAGTGCATTTTTTAAATGATATATTAATTTTTTTATCTGTTCAATTTCATTCGTAATTGAAATCTTCGCAATAGTTAAGACCGTGCAGTTTCCCGGCTCTAATTATTAACTTTTATATAACATTGCGTTTACCTATATTCCTATTTAGTTCAATTTACCGTTGTGTAAATATTATTACTGCAATTGCATTGTTTTCCAAGCAAACACACCTGTATACACGCATTTTATTTTCATTCTCTAAACAAGCTTAGGTCGACAATTTTGTTAATAAAAACAAATTTGGAATCGATCAGGGATATTTACATTTAAAAATTTTTGTTTATAATAAACGTGTGTATATTATTTTTGTACGTGATAAAATCTAGATAGCATTCGATGATATTATTTAGTGTTTAATCACGTAGACATTTCGATGTTTTTACCACGCACGTGTAAAATGCGGTATGAACTTCCTTCTGAGGTAACCCTGGGGAGCTGGGTTCTTCAAGAAATTTATATCTATAATAAATTTATAATACGTATGTATATTTATATACTCACGTCTATTTCTTTATTTACACAGTACACTAAATTATGATCTCATTATGCCCTTTCCTCCTAGGTCTGCTTGAAAAGACCTCTTTGGGAGATAAGCGGTACCTAAGTACAAAATGTAATATGTTTGTTTCTGTAAATGGTCCAGTGTACTAGATGAATAAAAAATATATAAGAAAGGGACAAAAAGGGCTCTTCAAAGCCAGCACTTGGCGACTCCTCAGATGTTACATGTCCATAGGTGTCGGTGACCCCTGGTCCGTCTGCCTATCTGACTGATATAAGAAAGTGTAGTCGATTTGGGAACGAAATAAATACAATTATTGCGCCTACATTACCGCAAACGTAAGCTAATTTGTAGTCTTAATGTTGTTTTACTTGTAAAGTGACGTATATGTAATGCACTAATTCAAACTGATGATAATGACTATATTTAAGTCCTATTGATTGGTTAAGCTGAGTTGACTTTCGTGTAAGATGAGCATTTTGCTTGTAAAACACTGTAGTTTTAAAAATATGGGAAAATTACTTTATAGTAAATACTAACTGCGCCGCTGATTAGTTAGAATAGTTATTTTAGCTGGCTATTAAATGTATTTAACAATAAAAGTAGCGTAAGTCACTCCTCATAACATTAGCTGTCTGCCAGTGAAAGGCCCCTCAAAATAGGTATAGGGATTTCGGAAATTACCCCGAAAAAAACACACGGAAAACAATTTTCGAAATTGCCTTTTTGTTAGTACCGTATATACTTTCATATGCATTCATTAGAAATAGATTTAGATATTAGCAACAAACAATTTAGTTCACTGGACAATTTACAGCAACAAACATATTAAATTTTGTACTTAGGTAGGTACTGTTTATCTCCCAAAGAGATCTTTTCAAACAGACCTAGGAGTGGAAAGGGCATAATGAGATCATATAAGAAAATCTTAATCATTAAATAATCAATATTTCGTCGTGGTTGTTAAATTAAAAGGGCGATTTGTATGAAATATGTCAACCATTGGCGCGGGAAGTCTCTGTATGGTTGACCGTTTCGCCGCCTTCTGAAGTTTTCCTTGGAGCAGACAAGGCTTCTGAATTCGAAAGGCTGGCTACTTTGAACTGATGAATAAAGCTCCAGTAAAAATCGCATAGGATTTATTAGAAATTGAATACAATGGAGTTTATTACGAAATAATCTAGCATTCGAATACGAACTTACCTGATAAAAAGTGAAGCGGTAGGATTTGATATACAGGATAACTAAGATTTATTGTTGAATGGGTGTATTTTCACCACTTTTATTGTATTTCTACCGTATTTTGTTATGCAGGATATGTCTCAGCTGAAAGGATGCCTTAGGGTCGTAGAAATCAGCCAAAAATCGGTTGGTAGACTACAGATATTTTTAGTTTCCTTTTTTATTTATGCATCCACTGCTGGACAAAGGTTTTAGGCTTTAGGCTTTCGTCTTTAGTCTTTAGTTCAGAGTTTTAGGTTTTAGGATTTAGTATTTTGTGCAAGGTAAAGGTATGGGATGTAAGCCGTATAATGCAGGGCGAGGCAACAAGCGTTAAAAGGACACCAGTTTTTTTTTTGGAAATCTTAAAGGTTTATTAAAAACCCCGAAGATCCAGGGGGTTTTAGTGAGTATAAACACATAACCCAGTGTCCCTTCGCTGGAACTACGATACCTTTTAAAGGTTTGCTCGTCAGAAAACAATGCCTAATACAAAAACACTGACTCCCTTAGTTGGATCTCGGTAAATCTTCATGCTATCCAGTGAGTGATGTAAATGTTTTATCTAACAACCGTTCGTTCCACGCTGATTTGGGAGCTGTGATTGGGACACGATTCGATCGGACTCAACAAAAACCTTGCTCGCAGAAATAAAAAGTCTGGATCGAGCTGTGTTGATTGAGAAGTCTGGCGAAGATTTTTTCAATTGAAAATCAGCGCCAGTGGTTCTGTACTGGCAACGCTGACTGTACCCCGTTTCCATTCATCTGCACTCGTATTTTTAATATTGGCCATAATTATTCTTTCTTTCATTCTTTTCTACTTAAAGTTTCTGGAACGCATTTTGCCTAATTACGAGCTACAAAGGCTGTCTTGCCTTCATTGCAGACCTGGCTACTGCTATATAGAGTAGTGTTCATGTGCGTGTGTGCATGAAGAGAGTGATGGATGTGGATGAAGCACGGCAGGTTTGTGAGGACAGATATTTGACACTTGGTGCGCCCTGCCTACCCCGTTATGACCTGGCGTGATGGTTATGTATGTATGTATGTTAAATGGACCGGTCTTTGAGCCCTACACCCTGATAAAGGATGAAAGACTTTCATAATCATCAATGAAAGTTCCTTTATACACAACTACTTGACTTTTTTAAAAGAAGATCAAATGAAAAAAGTTAGTCCGAATGGGAACCAGTACAAATCTTTCGTCTCTGTCAACTTTTATGGGAAATAAGATAATAAATAATATAGGTACTACATATAATCATCATTTTATTAGGGTCATATACTACATATTTACGGTTTATTACAGTGAAGTAAATCATAATGCTACTACCGTACCAAACGAAATTCAGTTTTTTTTTTTAATTAGGTAGTTTATTATTAAACTTTTCGTTATATTGCGAAATATTAAGATAAAATGGATTTTTATGATGTTTGATATCATTGGCAAATAGTAAAACATCCCGTATCGGGTTATTTCTACAGGATTAAAAAAAAATCGTTCTATTTTCAAATTATAATCCAAAAATTTTAACTTGTATATATTTAAAATTAGAACGAAGATACAGTGTTTGACCGTTGGTAAATGTTTTTAACAGCTTCGTGACAGGCGTTTCGTGTGGAATAGTAAAAAAGTACCTTTTTAAAATAAAATATCCAATATTCTCATACCTATATCTAGACAGAAACTAAATATTTTCACCGCTTACGATTCCGACAATGTTCTTTCGGGTCATCTACGTTTAACAAATATTTCCTACATGGTCTTCTATTAAAGCTTTTAGAATCTCTCCAATTTGTTTCAAGTACTTACGGGTAGTTCTATATCTTCCGACCCTATCATTGATATGTCCAATCAGGTAGGTCTTTCTGCTGTTAGCTTGCTGCTATGCTTGTATATTTTGCTGTTTTGAAGGCTTTGGAGGTTTGGTTCATCGCTTCTGCCAGAAGACGTTTTGACGTATGAAAAAATTCCACTTGGCCAGTCTTAAGGCTTCTGACTGTAAAGCACGCCTGTATCCAGTGATACAGTAAAGGGGTTACAAATGTGTATTTGGCACAAATATTTCTTAATGTTACTTTACATTAGAAGACCCGTGGCCCTAACACGTATTTCTATCGACAAAGTATTTTAAGTTGGAAAAATATATGAAAATTGTAGAGCGCCCCTATCGTGCGTAAAGAGAACTAATTTTGCGATTTTCTAACAAGTTAACGTAAATGTAAATGTCGTTCCCGCGTTTTTTATTAAATGTGCAAGCACGAACCCCAACTAATGTATCTGACACTGTCAATTCTGTCACTAGCATTTTTAAGTCATACTCGCTGTATAGTATTTTCATACGTTAGAGAATTAACAGCTCAATTCTCTTAGGGTAATAATCCTCAGACATCAACTGTCTAAGTTTCTCCCGTTTTTGTAGAATATACGTGTCTAAGAAGTTATGAGAGGCGGAGAGTTTAGTTTGTCGACATGTAAAATATACCTTTTCGAGTAAGAGACATAAGGCTATAGTCTACCACGCTGGCCAAGGGTGAATTGCCAGCCTTCACACCAATATCAGTAATCAATTTATTTTTAATTTATCAAGCAATCTTTTACAACATAACAACAATTTTTTGTCTTAAGCCAATTAGATGATTTGGAGGTATTTTTTTTTTGAGCTTAAATTCCAATTTAATTATTGTATTTATCAATAAATCCAAAATAGTACGTTCTAAAAAGTCATTGTTTACTTAGTAACAAATTAATGACACATACGGATTCTGACAATTTTTTATCTGTAGGTATTTATGACTTAAATGTGTCTTCTTTATATTTATGATGTAACATTTCTGCTCTATGATTAAAGTATGAAACGTATTTATGTTGAAGGTACTCAAAATAATATGTTTCAATACATTTTTAATGAAAATTATAGATTTAGTTTGATTACCTAATGATAATTGAAAAAACGAAGACCTATAATGAATTCCCTTATTGCCCCTCCCTTTTTCGCCTCTGCTGTCTCTCCTAAGTTCATCTGTTAGCAATAGGTAGACAATTTGACTTTTATTCTTTGCTCAGAATATAAGATTATATCTTATTATACCAGTAATAACAATATTAAAGTTATATTATCTAGAAACAGGTACTCGTTAAAAATCTGGGTCGTTACAAAAAAAAACCAGACGCGCGACAAGAACGAAATAAAAAATCGCCAGCGTTCCTCAAAGTTTCGGTGTTCTATAGAGCTGGAATAATCCACGTCAAATCTACGGTCCAATGTAAATTTTCATTAGGAAACTTGGCCCGGTGGGCGTCTCTGTTGAGCGGGTGGGCGTGGCACTTTTCAGCGGCGGCCGCCGATTGGGCGAGAGGTCGCTTTACAGTGGGCCGGTTCGCCGCTTTTCAGGGACTGGCGAAGGCTCTACTTGCGTTCGCTTGATTTTTTAGTTAATTCACTGCGGATTTTTTTTTCGCTTCTTTTGTTTTAATTACGCTTTTCACCTGTTTTCGTGCTGTCTTTAAGTGCTCTATAAATAATTCACGGCACTGAGATCTGATGAAGAGAATTCAGTATCTAATTATAGTATAAATTTAATATCCATTTCGTTAGTAAATTTAATAAAACGAACGACGTAATTAATAGAAATTCCATTTCAAATATAGAACGCCCTTTTCATCGATCTACTCGTACCTACATTTTATTCTCACGTAAAAACCTATTAATACTGAACAGCGTTAAAAAATGATATCCTTCTATTACAGATAACAAATAATGCTATATAATGTATGCTAGTTTGTAAAGAATGGGAATTATTAGTAACAATATCGATACAGCTGCTCAAACATGTATCCGACACTGCGAGTAATATAGCTAGTGACGTCACGTTTCATTAAACACGTATAAGCGAGTAAAGGGAAAAGTGGAGAATAATTGAAGTTCTTTTCAAGAAGAATTGTAAGAAGAATTATCTGCTATGCTGTACGCTGTGAGACAGGTGAGTTTAATACATATTGCAATAACGCGTTTTTTGACATTTCGGATTTTTTTGTTTGACATTGACAGCAGGAACGTAGATAATAAATATGTGTTTTAATTAAATGGTATTATTTATATTTCATGTAATTTATAGGTACTCTTTGTAACACATTAACTTTCAGCATATCACTACTCGTATATGAATTGCAAGTATGCTAAATGTCTCACTCCCCACCTCACTAATAAATATACAGATAATATATGGATGTAGAACGTATTTTAATACATCATAGCTTGAAAGTATGGAATATGAAGTATTTTGTGTATACGAAATGGTGTTAATACTAGTATTAATACACAATGACCACACCCTAACATCCACACAGTTCAGAGATGCGTCCTTAGGTATTCATACGCTTAACATCAATGTTGCAATTATTCAGTGTTTTGTCTCCGTCTCTCATATATCGAACGCGCTGCGGGGAAAAGAAACGGAACACAATACCCATAGCACTGCTATCGAGCGCGTATGAATATGCCTTTTCGTTTTCAGAAGTGGCAACTGAAATTTACAGTTACTGTAATTGCAACAATTCCTTACACGGCTATCTGATTTCAAATCAACCCTAAATCTTATGGTAACCGGACAGCTGATAAACATACTATATTGTGATATAGAGATATTTTTATAACACCCACGCACAGAAAAAATGCTCTCTATTCGTGTCTCACTCCAGTGGAACAGTCAGAATCCAATAGGATAGCCAATAGGACTCCAGTCCTATTCAAACGCTATCTACGGTGCGCCATGACCGACACTTTTGCGATATAAAAGCAAGGAATGATTCAGCAGTTGCTTTCCGAGCTTTATTTTCTTATTCGTTATCGGAGGGGGCAGTGGGGTGTGGGGGTCCCAGCGCATGCAGGGTGGCGAGATCCGTAGGAACGCGACCGTTCCTCCCCCCCCGTGCCCCCCACTTCGTTCCACGACATTCGCAAATTAAAATCATTAAACGTTTCCAAAGTACAATTTGGCATATTTTATGACGTATCAACCCTTTCATTGGCTGCGGATATACTGTTACAATTCTTTTCATTATACCATCACGCCAGGTCATAACGGGGTAGGCAGGGCGCACCGAGTGCCAAGTATCTCTGTCCTCACAAACCTGCCGTGCTTCATCCACATTCATCACACTCTTCATGTATATATGCCGGTTTAGATGCTGGCGCTATATTGGTAGGTTTGCATATCTTAAAGAATAATACGGCCAGCTCTAAGATGTCCCAAGTTTCGTCGCATTTTCCTTCTAAATAAAGAATCAAAAGAATGTCTTTACTTCATACGCGATACTGTATTTGCACCCGTAATCTACTATATATATAAAACTCAAAGGTGACTGACTGAGTGATCTATCAACGCACAGCCCAAACCACT
>DWQT01004628.1:0-11062 GCA_018244895.1 Myscelus amystis hages
GTCATTGGTTTCTGATACATCTATGTATATATTGCGTTCTGAGCCTTTGTTGCCTTTCACTCGAGGTTTGTCTTCATCTTCTTTGTGGTCACCCAACTGCGACGATTTGGTCAAGATAGGATTGTTTGTTGGAAATGGTATTGGGAATGGAATTGGTATGTTCTGTGCAGCGTTGCCGCAGTTGCCACAGTTGCCGCAATTGCAGCAATTGCAGCAACCACAAGCGCCTCCTTTGTTACGGCCAGCTAGCAGCAAAATAGCCAGTAACACCCCCAGATCATCGTCCTCGTGGTTGATATACGGGATTGGCGCGTTGCCATAAGGCGGAAGCACTTGCGCCACGACTTCTTCCTGGAACCAATTAAGAGCACATTTTAAAAGGTTCGTTTTAAAACATAGCACGTGGGCCGTTATCTCGTCTCGTCGCACAAAGTTCATAAATTGGAAACTTGTACCTACATATCATAATCTCACTTGCAGATACCTTAGATAGAAAGATGTATAGCTTGGATTGCGTTGTACAGCTATCTAAGGTGTGTGAAGTCTACTAACGCGTACATATCTAAGGCAGAACGCCAGATACCACTTTATATTAAAAGGAGATTATTGCTAATTAAACCACTTCAATATAGCATTATATTCCATGATGTACCACAGCTTCTTAGACGAAATGACCTAACGGTGTTGATTCCAAATATCTCAAAGGAATTAATTAATAATTTACTGTTTGCTTTTTACCTGCAGTAAGTTTAATAGCGTTGCGGTGAAAATGTAAATGATTAGAGACATTTTTGCAAATTTTCACTGGAAATTTCCTAGGGCGACCTATTAGCACGTCCGTCGACGTTTATAATAACTTTCATGTTATGTCAAGTGCGTTATATTACTAAACGCTTGCACCATTCCCTGCGATCTTATATCTTATCTGAATTACGTAAAAACCGAATGAGTAATCTCACGTGTGTACACACACGAGACTTATCTACACCGGTGTGTAAATTCATATCCACGTCCGCAACAAATTCACAAAGTTTATCTATAATCATGACAGCTAAGTGTGGTACTTTAACAGAGCTTTTTATTAGTGGCTGTATCTTTCCCGAAGTTATGGGGGAAATTCGTTACCAGTAATGGGACAAATATGGCCGTCATTATATTAGAAATTTGAAACTTTCGTTTCGACTGGTCTCTTGACCCAATAGTTTTCTAATTGCCCTCAGTTTAACAATGAAGGTAATAAATATGTCTACTCGTATATAGGTACTATATAGTGTGTTTCTATGTTGTTTTGCTTATGAGCTAGGCCCATTTCCATGACACTAGTGTTTAATTAACTAATTTGAATTAACTAATTTGTGGAGTTGTCCTATTTATTAAAAGTAATCTTGCAGTTGCAAGTCGGTTATTCCATATCAATTACATTTACATTCCATTCATTTAATAATAATTGGATTAGTAATAAAAACGTGCGAAATAAACTTCTTAACATACATTCGCTCCTGCGGGTAGAAAAAAACACATCTTTCGGTGTATACATTTTTTATTTGTATGTTTCCTAAACGTCGCAGAGGGAAACGATAAATTCACTTTCCATAGATTCATGCTGTTTTCTCTTTCGAAAAATAATTTCCTCGGTCAACAAGATCATAAATCCATCGCGAATTGTTTGACTTTCCTGTAACTTGCCATGACTTGTGATAAATAAATGAAAGCCTTAGGAAATTGAGAATAGTACTTAAAATAAAATTAACAACAATTACCATCGACATACATACGTCAATTCGTCCAACTGCGCAACTAATGCTACAATAAATAATAAACTTATCCTTCATCCTCATTAGTTCTCTAGTCATCGTCTGTCTTCGTCATCGTCGCCGTCGTCTTTATAATCTCGCTTGTGGGATGAGAATGGAAACGCACAAGTATTTACTATGGGATTGTTGATGGGTATCGGTATCGGATACGGTATGGGGATATTGTTTCCAGAGTTACCGCCATTGCAAGAGTGGCAACAGCAGCAACAGCCATCTCCGTTGTTGCATCCGCGATCACTAAACATGGCTGCTAACAATATCGGTAAAAAGTTCCGTAAACCCGACTTTGAAGTGCCTTCTATTATTATGGGAGGCTGTGGAGGGTATTGAAAAGGCTGCATGTTGGGTGAATAGTCCGGGCAACACGGTGCTGGTGGTGGAACTTGACTGTTTGACGGTGTGGCAGATATCACGGTAATTTTTGGCGGAGGCACATTCGACGTCGGTACGTTTATTTGTAAATTTAAAGGCAATTGTTGGCCGTCTGCGGTTAGCACCATAGGTTTGGTTCCGTACGGCGATACATTCGGAGTTAAATCTAGAATTCCCGGACACGTGTTGATAGTAGGCAGCGATTGAGGCGGCGGTAAAATCGGCAAATTGAGCGGTTGTGTGTTGAACTCCGACAACGATATTGGTTCGACGATTTGATTATAAATACTATACGGATTACCGTCGTTGAATTGGCATTGCGGTTGTAACGTTATAGGCGTTGGTCTATTTGTACCTGCGTTTTGAGCGCATGTCGGATAATTCTCCAGTGATACTGCTTGAGCAATCTGTGGTATACAGTTAGTTAAAGGAGTAGAAGAAAACGTTTGTGGTGTAACTGGTACGACGTTTGACTGGCAACCGGACCCGTAAGGTAGAGGCGTAATTATGACATTTTGATTTGAAGTAGATGGCATTAAAGGTTGGCCAGAATAAATTATTGCCTCTTGCGTATTACCACAGCTAGACGGTGACAAAGATGTTACGGACAATGGCTTTGATAACACATCCTGGGCATATGGTGATCTCTGTACATTATCTGTCATCGATTGTCCCTGTAGCATCGGTAATAAATCGGGGAGGACTCCATTGGATGCAGCCACTGTTAATATAGAATTGAATAAGTCCGCAGACGTCGGATTGCCTGAAGATCGGAAGCAATCCCTGCTCTCTCTGACCATGTTTCCACCGCCCTCTCCAGTTGCGACATTTTGACCCAAAATAAATGTGTCCTGTGCAGAAATAAAAACAGTGCTTTAGCTATCAAATTGGGACACACAAAGACGGTTGAGAAAGGAAAGATCTACTTACTTGTAACGATAAACACAAGAGACTGGCAACGACTATCCACCAACGTGGATACTCCATATCGAACGGGTATTAATGCAGTGGCTATTTACTTATATAGATACATCAATTTGGATATCATCGTGATATATGTTATTACTAATATAATTTTCTACATAACATTGTTATCAAAGTTAGGAAATCTGTTTCATCACCGATTGTCATCGCTTTCTTGATTTACGAATTGTGCAATAGTTATAATAAAAATTTCATAGTCTATTCTTATTGAAATGCTGAATTGAAAATTTAAAGATGTCTTTATTTTAATACGTACTGCTTGTTTTTCGACATCGCACTAAAGAGATGTAATTATTGTTACAGGTAATACAGTGACTGGAAACCATCACCCAGGCCGCACCGTTAAATCACATCGAAAAGTCGCACGGTAGTACTGAAAGAATAATATATTGTTTCCTATAAATCGGAGTTTTCGCCAATTTGCTTTGGCCGTATACGTCTAACGATTTATTTGGTGGAAATTAGTCGAATTCCGAATCTGGATACAATGGATTGCTTCGACAATGAGGTTTCTCCATAAAAATGCTAATGACAAAAAAACCGTAGGTAGTTACGTCTATTTGATGTTTTTACAGTTGCTAATTCACGGGTAGGTTTGGTGACAATTGACATTTATCGAGTTCTAATGCAATAATTTATTGTTGTTAAATACAATTTTTGATTTGAAACCTCACCGTATTGTTAAAATACATAGTATATTTTCCACCAAATTCAAATGTATATAATTTATTGCTAACACCTATGGAAACCTGATGTCCATTAAAATTTGATGTTTAGTCACCATTTCAAAGAATGCTACACTTTAACAAATGCATTGCTTTACCCGAGCGATGCTTAAAATACCTCCCTTGCGGGTGTCTGATCTATGAGAGTGATAAATATGTCTTTCCGGAGCAGAAGTTTTTAAACATTTACGAGCTAGGATACGTCGCGTGCGGCTTTAGGCTCCCGACAGTCATCATTGTTATTGCTGACTGACGGAAATGCGTCCGGAAGGAAACATTTTATGGGCCGAGGGCACTATCCTGTTTATATAAGAAGTAGTTAGGGATATTACTATTCGAAACCATATGTCAACACATGCGAAGACGCGTACCGAGTATTGTTACTGGGTATTACGTTTCGGAGCCCCGAGGGATTTCAAAACCCTCAACATGATGTTATTACATTGTAATCTAACTCTTGAAAATATTTTTACGGTTAATTGGCAAGTATCGTAACGAATACGCAATATAAATAAGGAATATTATACAATGCTACGCACCTAACTCTTAATATGTGAATAACTTTTGTGCGCAAATGCGATAAGTATATTTTTATATACAGGTAGAGATACGGACAATTTCATATTTTCGCAATGCAATCTTCATTGGCAATCGTTTGATACGCAACCCGTTGAAGTTATAATGGCGTTTGAAATTAATTTAATGTGTTTCTTTTTTTAATTTGCTCTAAATTGTTTTGCGCAAGAACTATTTCAATATAAATCTATGTTAATATTTACAGTTAGGAGTCAACATTGCGTGATTAGTTTATTTTAAGGATAGAGTATTTTAAGCTTAGCTAGTAATTCACGACAAAGGTCCTGAAATTGTGGTACATATTAAATACCTTTGCCCTATTACTTTATAAGAATTCTACGTTTGAAAACCGAATAACAGAGATACTGGCAGTCAGATTATGTACTTTTATAAATTCTCTGAATGCACTGAGATAACATGACGCACAACTTATTTAAGAGCGGCTTCTTTGGTGCGGCATTCGTATCAAATTAAACGGCATCTCTCTTATCAGTGCCTGTTTTACGAGTGAATTGTGTTTTGTATATTTGAAAATAAATATCTTCTTTGATCATTAAGAGCTGCGCAAAGGACTGGCCCTCTTTAGTTATTTTTGCACGATTATTTTCAAACTTTTGTTTACATATGTCATTGTTAGTCAATTGTATTTATCTTATGTATCAAATAGTGACCATTTGATAATATCGGAAGCAAGACATAAAGGCGATATACATATAGACCAAACTTTAATAGACCAAATTTTGTTTAGTTTAGGATTCGGATAAATATGACAGTCATATGATTTATTATCAGAAAAATGTAATTTTTGTTATGTATAAATATACGACGTTGCACAATTCTGCCGGTAAACGTTGCCCGTATATGTCACGGAGCTGTGCATTAAGTGGTTAACTTGCAATTGGGTTGTTTTTCAATAATATCAAGATTATCTTTAATGTAATGAATATAACATAAACGATAAGAACACTCGTAAAGTACAACTTTTTGTTGATCAGTTACTCGATCTGTTAGTTAAGGAAGCTGTGATAACATAAGCCGCTACCTCATATATGTACATACAATCTGGTTTAGTTGATAATTTGGCTCAATTCAGGTATCCTGGCTGTGGCCGACGAACACAGGTCACGCCGCAACAACATAATTAAATAACTACAGTCACGCACAGCCGTGGTAAAACAAGCTTCAGGAAAATATGTAACGTTATGGTCAAACAAAACAAAAGCGTTTGCATGGAATGGAAATTCATTGTTTACTAGATCGGAAATTGTGGAAAATATATTTATAAATATTGGTATTTTATACGAAATATTTTACTGTTATGTTTTTTAATCGCACAATATCTCACTTTTTGTTTTTGTTCTATTTGCATTCCCGATATTACTAGTTAATTTTTTTGACAGATTAATTGTCTTTAATTTTCTTTTTTAAATACAGTTATTTAAATAAAATTGATAAACGGATCGTACTTTGGACTTTTTGCAATTAAACGAACCCTTTACCTTGTAAGGCATAGGTACAGTTGTAGTGGCAGAAATAAGTTTTCATGACCAGAAAGCTTAGGGGTTGTCATGCTAGATGAAAGGTTGTTGCTCCGCCCTGAGCCACAGACTATGTATGTACAGAGTATTTTATCGGCTGTGTCAATACTACAAAAATTACAAATTTCTAAGTTACCCATTATGACATGCAATTTTAATTTGGAATTCGTTTGAATTTAATTTTGGAATTCTAAAATCTTATTAAAAATATACCCAAAATATGTATTAATTATTGCGATGAACAATATTTTTTTTTCCTAATTGTGCCATTGTAGTTTATACTGTGTTCGATATTTGAATGCTGCATTCACTTAAACCGAAGAAACTTATCACAATAAGCGTAATTTTTAACAATTAGCATGTAAGATGTGATGTATACTTTGCTGGAGATCCGAATAAAATTAAAAAAAAATCTAGGGCAGCCATTGATATTATATGAAATGCTACCTCTGTGGCATTCACGCACACGCTCGGCGCTCTTATCGGTCGTATGCGTGTTATCAGTTCGAGCTATTGTGAAATGTATACGAGGACGCCTTAATTGAGTAACGTCGGATTAACGCGCCAACATGCGCTGACGAATAGATTTTTTTAACATTTATTAAAAAAGAAATCCAACGTTCTCATTGAATATGTTTGTGTATGATCATCGGTGAAATGTGTGTGGTAGATAGACATGTGTGTGACCGTGGGGAGAGCTGCACGTGGAATGCGAAAATAGAAATGGTATGGATATAAGCGTGGTGCAAATATGTGTTCACTAAGTCCTAAGTTCCTGAATGGTTTTTTTATGACGTCATCATTACCTTTTGTATCTATGTAACGGCTATTCTATCTTGGAATTCTCTAACAAATCTAAGATCATTTATAATAATGGCGCACACTTACGTTTTTAGTCTATCGCATATTTCAAATTGACACCGAAGAATTCGTGGTTTATGTCAATGACTTATGAATCTATATTTCTACCTCCTTCCATTCTAGTATGTTGATATTGCCCTGCCTTTATAAGAAAACTTTGACGCACAGAGTAAATATTGAAGGTAATAAAAATTTTACCACAAGATTTATAGTATGATAATTGTATATAAAACGAAATGCGAATAGTTTTTACACCATGCCCCTTTGACCCACAAGCTATATAAGAACGGTGATGGAACACATAATTGATTTCAAAAAATCATTAAACGTTTTCTAGTTTAAATTGTAACGGTCTAACATACAAGAAAATCATAAATCATGTTCACGATGTAGGTTAATACTTTAACCATATTTCATGTACTCATATTAGCAAAGAATACAAAAAATAATAATGTAAAATTAACTATTTTGAGTGACGTTGCCGCCGCGGGGTCTATATTAATTGCTTTTCTTGTTTCACTAGTACATTACCTGCCGATTGCTCGTTCAAAATAATCCATAGTAAATAAGGAATGCGCAAATCTATTGTACACCAATATTACCGTATTATTAGAAATGACAACGTATTTTCTAATATTTAAATACAACACATTACACTTTAGTGTTTATTTTACAGTAACTATTGGTGCAAATTTACAAATATACTCGTATATTACATAATAATATGTATTTATTTTCGATCTTGAAATATAGTATCGCGGAAACATTTATCGCGAATAGATTAAAGGATTTAAGATTATGTACAAATTTTTACACGTGCTTATGTTGCGTCTCTATCTTTTATCGTATTAATGAAAAAGATGTAATATGAAATATTGTAGATTAGGATGGTATGTTATTAATAGCTGTAGCATAAATATGTTCACGTGAAAATAAATAGTAGGTCTACAAAAAAACCAATGTTCATGCTTGTATTTATAATCTGTTTCATACTAATAGGATTGATATAATCTGTAAACTTTCGCCTTAGATTATACAAATCTCTATCTGTGCTAATCTATAAAGTAATAGCCTGTGAAAACCTAATGAAAGCTTGACAGGCCATTCTCGCCCGTATTTCGCTGTTGATACAATCTATATTACAGTTTAAATAACTAAACTCATAATGCAGAAAGTTTTCTATGAATTACGAAGTATTGAAATCGACAGGAGTTGTTGATGTTAGCCGTTTACGAGACTACCTATTTCGGCGAAGTTTTCCAATTTGAACAAGTTTAAAGTTTAAACGCTCGGAAAATATAACCTTTTGTAACTCGTTTTGCTATTCACAATCTTCATTTGTATTCAGCTTTTATTTGGCTTTTTGCCGTGTGCAAAACTACGATGATACGATTGGTATATGGTATAGTTGTAACTTACTGGCTTTGGGCGACTCTTAAGCTGTGGTACGTCTTAACAATTGTAAGTCTAATATCTTAATTGTCTTCCAAAATCTTTGGAGATCCTGACTGCTGAACCGAATGTCCTTGGTTCAATTCCCGCGCAGGACAAACATTTGTATGATGAACACACTTGTTAGCTGTGCCTAGGTATAATAAAACCCTTATATATAAGACTTATATGTAATTTATCAGTTATCTAGTCACCATAGTACAGGCTCCGGCTAATTTGAGATCAGCTGAAGTTTTGTTTGAAGGTGTCCGAAGATTATTATTAAGACTGCGCTGGCCTGATAAAAGACAATTGCTGGCAAGAAGGGATAATATTAGTTTAATTCATGTTTGATAAATACAGGTGTAAAGCTACATATGACTATCCAAGTGGTTAGTGATGAGGCTCTGAATAGTGATCAGTTAAGCGGTCCAACGATGTACACGACAACGACACGATAAATTTGTCGGCCCACGATACGATTCGTGTTATTAATATCTACAGGCTTAGTTTGTAATTTTACATAACATATTAAAGTTATAGTAACATACATATTGTCAGTATTCCTTGAAAAGGGAGCTGGGCATTAAGGATGCTTACTTCACGCGTCCCTAATTCAACAGACCCTCCACCTGAGCATCTTTTGATTCGTTATAAGTACCTTACTATGGTTTTACCTTCGTCTGAACTCTATCATTCACTCTCGGATTATAAACCTCTTCCGTATCTCTACTATCATTAATACTTTTTATTCGCTCATGCATAAACCACCAAGTTATTTGTGAAGTTCATAAAAGAGTTGGTTAGGTGGCTTTAGTTGTTCTATAGAGACGATTATCGTTGTTAATCGTTATATCGATGGTCGTGACTGCAAGGTGTAAAAGGTCACCTATTAGTCCAATATCTTCATTGAGATTCATTGAACACGCCGTAATGCCCTTTATTGTCGCCGTGTGCCTATAAATTATTGTAGCGAATTCTCAACAATGTTTATTGGAAGTCACGTAGCATCGTAGTTTCTTGCCGATGCTTTATGGCGTATTTATCGTAAAATGTACATTTCATCATCATTACTAATCTTTTAATTGTACGCTACTAGACACGGTTGAATGAGATTGAATACCAGTCTTCTAATGCTGATCAGGCTAAGTCTAGGGTATATGTAGGGTATATATAGGGTTTAGGTTTCCTCGTGTGGATTTCTCTCAATCACGTGAGTGTTAAATTTCTCATAGGTCTCATTCTATTTGAACCTCAGACCCGCAAATAATATTGAAATATTACCCACTAGGGTGATACAGCCTAAAATATCTTCGAAATACCAATTACATTTGACATCAGTTATTATGTGATATCGTTATTAGTTGTGTTAATCTTTTCATATAAATGGTAGATTAGTTACGTTGTCCTATTTCGGTCCCCTTTCCTACAATGGATCGCTGGCGGTACCCTCCACAATTGTAACGCACAAAGGACAGATATAGATTACAAGTATCATTTTACTCACAGCCTCAGCTAATTCAAAATAAGTTTTGTTAGTGAGAAAACATTGCAAATAAACACGTTGAGCATTTCAACTAATCTTTACTAATCGTATACCTTATGTGTTGTAAATATACATATGGGACGGTAACCAAGTAATATCAGTTGACCCGACTGCGTGCTTAACAACCATGTCGTGTAATTATTCTAGAACTGTTTTTGTTCGTATTTCGCATATTCTCCGTTAATCTTTGGCGTATTCCAGTCAAAGCCGTTGCTAAAATGGTGACGCTGTCACTCCATGTCAAAGAATTTTACGAATCTAGTAAATTGCGATTAAATATATAAGTTTTTTGCCATCGTGTGCTCGTTAGACGGTTAGTCGCGCAAACTCCATCGTAAATACGTTCCATACAAGGTACTAATTAAAACAATTTGAATACTCATTAAGTAACGTAATAGTTTTTCCACAAAACGGTATTCGGTGGGAGAAGTTGTGTTTGATTTACCAAAAATTGCTAGGATTTGGCGTAAAACAATTAATGCTTAGTGACCATTAATCCACAATGAGGAGAATCACAAACTTGTAAAAGGGTAGGTAATCTTGATTGTAAGACAGTTCCAAGTTTCTTCGCCAGAAGAGACAAATAAAAGTTTAGCCGTAATGACAAAAGTTTTGGCGATCCTCATCTTGTAAGATGATGAAAAAATGAAGTAATCACATTTTCACTTCACAACTTTAAATCCCTAAAGCTGTCAAACGTTTTTCACCTTTGTTACAATAATGTTGTTACCTCAGTACCTTACTTCTGACAGTTAAATAGTTATTATTTGTGCTTTACTGCATACGCCTTGGAGAACAGTATGGAGAAGTTTAAAGTGTCTTTATTTCCTTGTGTTATTTTCATTTACCGTCATAGTATGTGACATTTTTAAAGCTTACGTAGCGTTCTAAAATTAAAGATGCATGCCGGATTTGAACTCCAGACTCGCTGGAGGAAGAGGCTGGAATTAAACCACTAAGGTCTCACATACTCTTAGATACTTATATACAGCTAACGGCACACCCAACTTTTGTTTTAGATCCAAAAATCTTCGATGCAAGTTTAATATCCGTAACAAATTAGAAGTAAATTCAAACATTTATATTCTTATTTCAAACATTCTAAAATTAAATAATAATAATATCTTAGGACAATTGCACACACGGCTGTCTGATTCCAAATTAGGTCATTCATTGCCTGTGCTATGGTAACCGGACAGCTGATATACTTACATA
>DWQT01004629.1:0-11061 GCA_018244895.1 Myscelus amystis hages
TATGGTATTAAGGAGTCCGTTGGTGCTGTCCCGCACTCGCTGCATCACCGAGGCTACGCGTTTGCGCATAATCGCATGAACGCTGTCAATGCGAGTCTCTGCGAACATACCCGATGCGCTGCAGTACCGAGGCAGTCCCAACAATGTAGGTACTGCAACTTGCTTCCTCCAATTACAACATTTGAGACTAACATATTACGGAACAAAATAGAAGTAGATGTATTTACTCCAAATAAATATTATCTGTATATTAATACGTGAAACAAAAACTTTGGATGCCTTTTTACAGAAATTGCGCGGACGGACGGAGTAGGAAATTTGGCGCACTTATAGTTTACATATAGGAGAAGTGCAGAACGCTAATATTTTTAATAATTATGCTTATAAAGTACATTAAATAAAGCATTACACACACTACCGTGCATGTGACACACAGGCACACGTATGTAATCGTTACACGCATACACATGTCATGTCAGACACTGTATGTCAAACAGAAAAGTTTTATTTGCCCCGTTTAATATAAAAAATACCACGTGATATACCGCTCGCTTATACAAATTCATGATGGTCGAATTTCGACCAATAGGCGACCACTAGTGATAATAAAATGCCAAATACAAAGTAAGTACAGCAATAAAAAAATATTTAACATTTAATCCAAAACTTGAATGTTTAATCTTAAAACTTAATACAATATACTCGTAAGAAACAGTACACCTGCTAATATTAAGCTTAAAATAATGTGCTTACTTGATGCTAAATTTCTTATTACTTGGTATTATTGTCACTCAAAAATTAATAACTTTTGAGCTGTGTATTTTTCATATTTATGTTCATAATATTTATCACTCTTTTCCCTGAATAGATAACATTCTTTGAAACTGACATTATGTTCCTTTTGAATGAAACTCTTTAAATAACGGGTAATAAATGTTTTACTACGTTTTGAAATTCCTAAAAAAACTTATCTTTAAACGACTGTGTTTTAAACCGTTTCATTATTAGTTTACAACTGTGTATTGTATTGCTGTATTATCGAAACTGTCTTGTAATACACGCCTGATAGTGAATAATAGTTTTAAGAGATAACTAAATTACTCTTTCTTTCATTATTATGATACTCTGACTGCGCGATCTGACAAAGCCGAGTACACATAAGCAAGGGGTGAAAAATAATTATTACAATATTTATGATTATTAAGTACTTCCTAATGTTTTTCTGAAGTAGTTCAATGAAATTATGTAAAAGCTTCAAGTGTAACTATATAAATATAGAAGTATGTTTTAGGATACGTCTAATTAATAGTTTATCATAAATAATATTATACTTTAATGTCATACTTTTACGTTAATCTACTCCTAAATAAAACACTAAAAGGCGTATCTGTTGCGGCTAGCAAGGGGACTGGGAATAAAAGCGTTATTAAAACCCACCTTTGATTTTCCATAGTCCTACCAGCAAACCCTTTCATTTGACGCTCATATCATGATGCGTACGAATTGCGAGCACAATAGTACATAGACTCAAGAGTCACTTACGTTTGTCGTATTATATTAATAACGCGCGACAAGTGTGCGCCAAGCTTTAATTTGCGTGATGGCGATACGAATAAGTCTGGAAAAGTGGCGGCATAAAGTTGCCAGTGCAACTTTGTTCGCCAACCGTGTGTTTACTGTACTGGGCCTCGCAAACCTTATGAATGATACACTTTGACTCGGATTAACACTGTTATTAGATAAATTCTATTGAACAAATTTTCTTTTTAAGCCACGAGTTGGATAGTTAACCTCAATACACCTAAAATTGTGACATGGACCTCGACCTAATTACATTGCTTTGTGTGTGTGTGTGTGTGTTTTTTAACTTATACAAAATTGAACAACATAAATGATGGTTTCGGTCGCGTTGTTCTGTGGATAACATATCTTGAGATCTTACCTGCTTACAAACTTCTATGTAGGTTTCACAATTAGTTTTCTTACATATGGAAATATATAATACCCACAATTCAAACATTATATTCAATTACGTATAGGTACGCATACAACGCATAGTAACTTAAAATAGTGAAAATGCGTATTTCTTTAATCATTATAATTATATAAACATTACTTTGAAAGCATGCAATAAACCTCTTATATTTACTATAGGTATACCAATATATAAAATAAATTCAAAGAATTCTCATAAATTTGTTTTTTGAGATCTGAATGGAAATCTTGCAATTCTGTCGGCTCGTGGCTTATATTTGATTATGTATACTTAGTTAAATAGCTTCATTATTTTTAAAATAAACTAACTTACACATTTATGACTATGAGTTAGTTATAAACTTTTATAAGTAAGGATATAAAGATAGCATTATTAGAGCTACTATTATTTTTGTTCGTAAAGCTTAAGGCGTAACTATTTATAAAGGTATTTATAGATTTTGTACAGACTATTCCTATACTTGAAATCATCGGCTTAAAATGAAACAAAGGAAAGTAATTAAAGAAAGGATTATATTGAACCGCGCCTATAGGTGCTTTGTGGGTAGTTATTATGAATTTTACGAGCGGTAAGTCTCATAATAGCATATAGTCCTGATGTAAATAGTGATTTATATTGCAGATAGCAAAGCCGCGATATAGCAACTCACTGAAGTGAATCATTTATATCAGCTTAAGCCTTGACTAAGCTGGGAAGCGTACTTTCCAAAAATTATATGGTTAAGTTATCATTTGAGAGTGATACAAAGAGATCCCATATCGGAACGCAAGCATTTATTTTAATGTATTCATATTATTAACATAACACTGGCCGTGTGTACGGAAATAGATCGGTATATCACGTTATTACTTTGTTAATATATTTATTTTTAAATATCCGTAAGGCTACTCAAATTTTATTTAGTTAGTAGTAACGTTATATGAATGTTGCTTAGTCATTTTATTATCCTTACTGTGATTTAAAAAAAAAGACATCTTACTTTTGAATTATTTGCATTAATATTTAATGACAACTACTTTGAACGAAATACGACGATCATGTTCACGTGGTATTATTTTCTCGGTGTGAATACACAACGGTCCAAATAGGGTTCAAATACTAGTTTTCAACGCTCCTTAAAGAGTTTAAAATGAGATAATTATGGCAGTTTTGAGTAAAATCAGAACCGAATTTTTTAATGAAAATATGCTCCTATACACTATATCCTATACACTATATGCGACATCATTTGACATTTACATCCTTTACTTTTGGTCTCTGTATATTTAATAATTGCAACAAACGTTTTTTATTAAAGTACAATAGTATTGCAATCCGCATTGCGATATTTCATTTCATTTTATAAGCTCCTAATAAAAAGTAAAGATGAAGATAAAGCGGACGAAAATTATGCTAGCAGCGATCGGATTCATCTATTACATTCCATTAATTCGGCAAACCATCCCTCGTAATGAAATCCTTTACTTTATAGAGCGTAATATGTATAGATAAGCACAGTCCGAGTGTAAAACGGCAGGGGAGGATGTGGAGCTATCGGTATAGTCCGAGAAAATCGATTTCGGCGCCCCTCATAGTTTGCATGGTGCTTATCCGGTACTACCGAGCCCCGTCCTTACCTCCACAGAAACTTACATTGACTTCACAGGCAACTACGATGGATGAATACTAGAAGGGTGGTAATCTTCAGAATTTAGTGTAAAAAATTGTCTATTTAACAGTTTTTTTAAGCATCAGTATCGCGGCCCTCCCCCGCCCTTGATGCTAAATTTTTTGGCCGCGTCGGCTGGCTACTACGATTACAGACGGATGGTGTACAGGCTGCGTGCGAATTAAGAACTCTGTTTAATAAAAAGTATTAACAGTTAGCATAGAATGTGGTATTGTAAAATATTCGCTGGAGCAGGTATCTCTGAGAACATTAGGTACTTTGGAGAATATCTGACTAGCAATGCGAGCGCTTCAGTAACATATAATTTAAGTCTTAATTTAAATGTTATTTTATCGGTCGCATCCTTAAAAGCAAAATGAAAATGATTAGCTACCTCATCAGTATCAAGATTTTCTCGTTTGCTTGTTATTCGACGATTATACCTAAACAAGGAGTGTGATAATGTCAAAATGTTATTTATATAACCTTGAGACTCGAGTTTTTACATGCGGTGATATCATTTAACTTTTGTTCTATTTCGGTCATTGACTTTGAACGAGGAAATAACATTTAATAATTACCACCAAACAATACATATATGTTATAGCATGTGAAAATGTAGCAATTGCATTAGCTTAAAGAACGAGTATTATTTAGTATAAATTGCAATGACTAATCGTAATCAAATAATTATGTAATATATCTGTATAATTGGGATTAGAAATACTTTACCAGGGTAACATGAGTGAAAGATTTTTCAAGAATGAATTAAGAAAATAAGAACTATCTTCCGATAGTATAAAATGAGATTTAAAATTTAGAAAATTCGTCGCAAGGTTCAAGCGGCCCGCATTGTAAGGGTGGGTGCTATCGCCATCCTACTCGGACGCAGCATCACCGGACATTTCGACCGGGCATTTCAATTTTGAGAAAGAGTAGGACCGGGTTCCTCCCCCGCGCCCCCGCCCGCCCCTGCATGCCGTCTCGCTCGCACCAAGGACGCACAAAAGGACGAAGGAGCGATAACTTCATCACCGCGCGGCGTTCTCGCTCACTCTCGCGCCTCGGTGGGGGACGACGTTGCGAATTGTTATTGAAGTCATGCCCCCGAAGGCGACTTCGGGAAGGCTGTCAGTTGCTAGTAAACGTTCACAGCGTCCGTACCCGGCGGCTGACCCGCGGCGCCTCCGGACCGCTTACACGACAAACTATAACGCAACCGCCTCTCGCGTACATAAACAAGTGCCAAGTTGACTTTCAAACTTTATAGTGATTTTATTTTGTTGATGACTTTGTTTACATTAAGTTATCGCGTGAAAATAAGAGACTATGAAAAAACTTTTTAAGTTTGAAAATAATAAGTGAACCTTCGAAAACAATCGAGTGCATCGTGGACTCGCACGTGAATAAGTTTGTGTAGTGCTCGCGCCTCGGGCCGTAGTGTTTACAGCGCGCACGTGGCCGCGCCGCCCGCCCGCGCGGCGATGCCGCGAAAAACTTTCTTTGAAAACATTGCCCTAGTATAAGTTCATTCGCGAGGGAACAAGCCGCGACCGCCACTATGACTCTAACCTGTAGCGCCTGATTCGTGCCGCCTCAACTACATGTCTACCGAAGCAAGGAGTGTAGTTTTATTTTTTTTTTTTCGTTGGAGGAGACGGTGCTCTCCTTTGGATTAATGATTTAAATGGCTAACAGCAACGCCGTATCGTCGACCTTACCGTCGAGGGACTATCATTGTAAGATTTGCGATCTTTATTTAGACAGTGTCGATTCATTGGAGGTGCATTTACAATATCATAAAGAGAATTTATATGTCAAATGGGGGTCACAAAATTCACAAAATGATACCGAGAACAATAACGGTACTAAGATAAAGAACGAGACGACGGTGTCGGCTCCGGCCGACTCTAGTGACAACATGATCACAAAACCGAGTCCGGAGTTCCAGCAGCGAGCAACACCAGAAACATCGGGGCAGTTCCCGCATCCTGCTACGCCTCAGAGCTACCACAGCGCGCCATCGCCTTATCAAAATCCTGATCAAACCAACTTTTCACCGAGTACACAATTTGGTAACAATTATTCACATTCTGGTTTCGCTCAAAATCAACACCCCGAACAGATTAACTGGGAGCAATCTCAGTATAATCAAGATTATCACAAACCTAATAGATTTCACCCATATAACATGCAAGAACGAGTATCGCAAGTATCTTCCTCGAGCCCGTTGTACGGTCAGCCCTTAAATCAGCCGACTCCATCACCTTCGCCTAATCAATGCGATAAATGTGGCTTCGTATGTGACTCTGCCGTCCAGCTTAACGAGCATTGCAACTCTGCTCATGCTGGTGCTAGTACGGCTTCGGCGTCGGCACCCATGGGATTTCAACAATTTGCCGGTAAACAGTACAATTCTGGATACCAAAATGATAATGTCAAAATTAAAGAAGAACACGAGGAATCATCAGATATATTAGATTTAGATTCTCAAAAAGTTGTGTATCAGGGAAATGAGGGAGAACAACAAAATACCACATATGAAGAAACACCTACAACGGGACGAGAAGTAAATACACGAACCGTACCAATGATGCCATGGGAAACTCAAAAAACATACACTAATCCGCCGATCAATGGCGATGTTTCCCTATTTAAAGATCAAAAAATGTTTGCCGAACAAAAGGCTTACGCAGCTGAAAATAAAATGTATCATCCCGAACAAAAATTTGCTTATACTCAAGATAAGTTTCTCGGTGTACATCATGAACAAAAACCGTTCATGCATGTTGAACAAAAAATATATCCTGGAGTACAAATGCCACCTTTAACTGATTATAGCGGAATTGTTGCTTCTTCAAATTCAGATATGAAGCCGCCATATCGACCTTATGACTCACCAACTGCACCACAAATTACAAGTACCCAACCTGCAAATTCAACTTCCTCCGCAATGCCTTCTATCGGTGGCAAAGGCGCCAACTGGAAGTCTAACGAAGCAAGAAGGCCGAAAACATATAATTGCACTGCCTGTAATAAGTGGTTTACAAGTTCTGGGCATTTGAAAAGGCATTATAATACTACACTTCACAAAAATGCCGTTAGATCATCGGGACAGCCAGACCCAGCTACGATGCCCATATCGAGCCATCATCACCCGAGCCGCGACTCTTTGCAACGTGCTCAACAACAGAGCGCCGACTCCAATACCCAAAGTCCAGTCCCTTCAGAGGATGGCAGAAGCGTCGACGAGAGCGTCCTACAGTCGCCCTACGCAACGCAGAGCTTCGACCGTTCACACCGGGTGGCCACCATGCAGTCCAAGTCGCCATATACGCATCTTCAACAGGGTAATTTAGATAATAATTTCACTAATAATCCATTAGCTAATCATCCTTTACAGCATCAAGTTGGATCACATGCTATTAACATAGGTAGTCAACCGCCAGGTATAGGGAATCCAAACGATAGCAATCATCAAGGACCAAAGGGTGCACTAATATCAACTACTTCGAATCCCCCAAACGGGGAAGCAGGTCCCTCTGTTTCTCAAAATCACCATATGAGGGGCCTGCTATCAGTGTCAACCAGCAATATTTCAACTCCGGTTCTAGCTCAGAATACGTCGGCCATTACGGCGCACACCCTTCCGCCGTTCAGCCATTTGGGGGTCAACCCATACAACCCGAGGTCTACGGATCCTTTGGGGCCTTCGGTAGCGGACCCCACGCACACCCCATTATATTTGGGTCAGAATTTTCAGCAGACTATAGCACCGAACTACCCAAACGGGATGGCCCCCCACGTTATGGATATGGCTATCAACAATCTGCCTATAGCCAATCCGGCTACTTTTGGTGAATCAGCGCCAGAAGAAGTCGATGTTATGGAACAAGAAACGAACCAGCCTGCCAGTGGAAGGCTGCCGAGTTTCGCGCAGCTCCAAACGCAGAGCTTCAGCGTTTATGTTTCAAACTATATTACATCACCTAACGTGGGGGGTCCAGTTGTCGCTGACGAGTCTGCCGCCGGTTACATTATCGTTGATCCGGTCCATTCACCAATGCAGTATACTAATAGTATTGATGTATGTGGACAGGGCATTGATTATGATTACAATTATTCAGCTAGAGCTATCAAAGATAATGTTGTTAATTACAATACCGATAACGTTAAAGTTTATCCGTATGGTTACGCGGTAGAAGGTAAGACTATAAAGCGAGAAGTCGATGAAATGCGGACTGACTCGAGCGAGCTTCAGATTTTGAAGATAGAGGATATAATGGATTATGCTAATAAAGAAAATTATGGGGCTCAGATGAAATCACCAGCGAGCCCGGAGAGTGCTAAAGCTGAAAATGAAAGCCACGGCTCTCCATCTATTTCATCAACCGTGCCCAGTACGCCTTTAACTGAAAGAAATCAGTTAAAGAAAAGTGTGCCGACTACTGTGCACAAGTGTTTTGAGTGCGACAAATTGTTTAATAAGGCTTGTTATCTCACACAACATAATAAGACATTCCATTCGGGCGCTAAGCCGTTTAAATGCGATCGTTGTGGTAAGCGTTTTTCGGACGACGTATCCTACGAGGGTCACTGTCTGAAGCATGCAGACAATAAGCCATTCAAATGTAACGAGTGTCCGAAGTCGTTCAACCACAAAACAGATTTGCGCAGGCACATGTGTCTGCATTCCGGTTGTAAACCATTTGCATGTGACCATTGCGGTAAAGGATTTATACGAAAGGACCACATGGTAAAGCACTTCGACACACACATTAAGAAAAACCAGCGCTCGTCTTCGTCCTCCGTATCATCCACATCTCCTTCTTCTTCTACTTGAACGATTCATATCACCTTGACGTATCATCATTTACAAAAAAAACAGTAAGCATACACATATCATAGGAGAAACATTGCAATATTTGTTCGACATATTAGAATTATTATATCGATCCTGAATGTTTTATCGCGACGCGCATGACGTTCAGTTATAAATCTGTTGTCTTTATATTATTACAATCTCGACTCGAGACTCCGGCGCATGCGTTCAGATCGCCGGCTCTGTTTTTTGTTGTTCATTCAATCTAACCTTGCCTTCGGTGCAAGGTGACTTTATATGTCTGGGTGTCTGGGCGCTAAACATATAATTACATGACGTTGGAGTAATATTCCGCGATATTCTTTTGACCGATCCATATCATTTGAACAATAATAAAAAACACAATGTAGAGTTAACTAGATAAAAAAGATAATATCATTTTTGTAATTTTATTGATTGTCATTTTCGACATTCATTACATATCTTTTTATTACTTAATTGTAAATTATGGACCATAGAAGGTTTTAGTTAAGTTGAAATATTACATTTTGCCTATAATTGTTAATGTTAATGAAACGGTATGTGTGTATTTTGGGAAGTACATAGAATAATTTTTGTAAATATTTAAAATTGGGACTTGATTGCCAGACATTTATTTAAGTAGATGATACTGCGGTGTCATAAAATAACATTATTATATGGATAATTTAATCATGGTTTACCGGATAAAAGTATTCTTATAAACATGAACGATTGGTACAAAATGAGACTTATTGAAGCCAATGAATTATATAAATTAATTTTTGATATATCAAAATATACGATAACATTGGCAACAATACAATTTATCAGATATTATAATTCAATCAAAATGAAACCAGCCGTAGTTGTAGTAGTTAATCGTATATGAGGTAAGGGCTCTAGCGGGCGTCGTAACTAGCTGTTAAACCGCCGTTGAATTTCATTAGTTTTTGGCAGAGTTGTGCCTCTCTTAAGTTGATAAATTATTATGTTTGATTCGCTGGGCAGTGGCGATACATGTTGTCCTTTCATAACCTTCGTTTAGATACATTGAACATTGTTTCGCCCTGCTCGTTCGAAAAAAACATGTAGTCGCTTTTGGTGACTTTATCTTAAACTAGTTATAAAGATCAAATGTGTGATTCGTGATCCCTCGTCGTCGTAGCAATCTTGCCAATGATAATTTTCATTTTGTCTTCAATGTTTGTGGAATATGTTATAAAACGGGATCTGGTATAAATTCAGTCGCCAAAAGCTACTATTGTTTTTTTTCCTTCCAGGCTCGACCTACGACTAATCAGCAATCTGTCGAAAGCGCGTATTATGAAAGGCTTACCCCGTCTGAGCGATGTCCGCGTGCTAGGTAGGTGCGTACTTAGCGTTTTGTTCTAGATGTTATTCGCTTATTGATTAATTCTTACATTTATATTGATATTTTCCGGTGCTTCCTATTATTATTTTTATCTGTTGACGTTTGTTTAATATTAAGCTAGTTAACTTCTTTGAAATTCTGATCTTTCATAAAATTTAAACTAATTTATATCCAATCTAAGTTACCAATGTGTTATTTGAACGAATTTAGTTTATACATTCCTGTTTCGTTAGTGGTAGGAAAGTAGTCTTCCTGAACGTTGCCAAATTAATTCCGCCAACTGTCTGTTGCGAAACAATTTAGCCTAATGATAATAAAATTCTCTAGCAATAAATTAAATTGATAATGTAAATGTTTTTTTTTGTATAGAACTAAATGAAATATCACGATTTACGTAGGTACTATTTACTATGAGTGATATGATAGGGGAGACGCGGTCACATGCGTTGTACATAATTATATGATTGAGCGGATAAATCGCAACATGATTGAACATATCAACGTCGCAGTGCGCTGGCGTTTCAAAATATTCACCTCGTTATTGAATATTCGGACGTAATAGAACGGCGAGTGTCGAGCGTCCAGGCGCTGCGCCGCCGCGCCGCCGCGCCTCCGCGGGCCTGTCGCGCGACCATCACAACAACAGGTTGAATATTTCGATACGCCTCCAGAACGTAACCATATCATCTGTCGATTCAGTGTTATTTACCGAATATTCATTTATTAAAAAAACAATGTGCAATATGAACATTTTATCGACATAATTTTGATAATGTTTGTATTTGAATGTTGATTATATTGCAGAAATATTTTTATACAAATAGGTAACACTTACAAGGTTTATCTACCTCATCAGCGAATATATCTACCTACTTATATGATAAAGTTAAAGTTTGAAACACGGTCAAGCAATAAATGAATACGCTTGTGTTTGTAATAGTTCTAATATCGCTCACAAATTGTAAGTTTAGACGATATTATAACTGACTATATCTAATTTTATCGTTGATTATGAATACGTTTAGACTGTTGTGCCGATTGAGACGCGCGTCTGTTGCTTACATACATACTTAGCTACATACCTACTTAGTCAATATTTTGTAAATGTTAAATGCCTGTTTTTCTTTTATTACTACACATTTTGTGCCCCACGTCATATTTGTTTTAAATAATTATATAGCGTCTCGGAGAAACCGTTTATA
>DWQT01004630.1:0-11059 GCA_018244895.1 Myscelus amystis hages
TAGACGTGTTGGTAGTCTGTCCATTTAGTGCGTGTACGAGCCTGTGTGTTATCCCACTATTAGACAGGTTTTACAAGGTTGATTTGAAAGTCGATGATAAAATCTTCATAAAAACTAGCTGTGATATTAAGAGATAAATCTTGTGTGTTAAAACAAAAACTATCGCATGTTTCATGTCGCAAATAATTTGCTCAACAATGACATTCAAGTGACGTTTTATAATTTGAGAACGCAGTTATTTTAATGAAGTAATTTGGTTAATGTACGCTATCAAGTCAATACATTGTAGTGGTGCGTGCAGATAATCACAATAATCAGCTTAATTGAATACAATTTGCTATGCCACAAATATGACGTGACAGGCTAAATTTTACAAGCCCCGATATCAAGACTAAATACAAACAAAAATCCTGCATATTGAGAATGTTTGCCAGTTAAAAATATGACAATTATAAATATATATTTTATATGGCAACACTGGTATGCTATTGTCATTTATCTACGTTTAATTTTTATTAAATCGTGCTAATATTATAAATGCGTAAGTTACTTATCTGGATGTTTGTTAGTCAATTAAATATAAAAATATTGAAATCAATATTCCATATTTATTAATTATCAAGCAACAGATGAATTATTGTTGTGTTATTTCTTTGAAGTTATAAAAGCAGCAATATTAATTGTATTGATTGAATAGCTCCAGGGAGAAAACAAACATATTAAGTCAAGATAGGATAATACTCGTATATGCCAACTTGTACATAAAAGTCTTGGTAATTTGTGAAGATTGTTAGTCAGACGCTTAGTTCGTTTGTGGATACAACAAATGTATGCCCATTGTCAACAGTTTCTAAGCTTGTCGGTTAAGGCGCATTTAGATGTCTGCTGTTTCTCTAACAAGTTGCCAATACGACCTGTTGGTTGGACAACGAAAGTGTCATACTTCAGTATGTGCATAGGTTATTGACATTGATATCTAAGTGTTAAGATATTAGCGATTCGTTTGTTACATATTGTTAGTGGCATAATTCGCCGAAATAAGTAATGCAGGTAGGTGGTAGATATGTTTCGCTGCGATAATACCAGGGTAACTATTTCTTGGAATGCTGGTTCATTTTTCGTTTAATTTAGAGAAGATCGACTCAATATGTTCTGACCGATGTTCTATACATACATTTAGACAAATACCAAATTAGAGGAAATTTTATATTTGTTTCTGTAGTTATTGATACGCTTTAAATAAGTAGAAGGGGTTAAAGAAGTTTGTCACAATCGCAGCCAGTAGACGTTTTTCGTCTGCCAATTCCTATGGGGCGATTTAAGTGTTACGTAATCACAAAGGGGGGGATCGCTTTATTTTGATGACTTGGGGACTGGGGGCTAGATTTTTATCAGGTTAATGACCATAACATAGACATTAAATTGCCTAATTTGGGATCGGATAGCCGTGCAATTGTGGAATTGTGCCAAGATATTAAATTATTATTATTTTCAATCGCCGCCGGTTTTACTTTGGGTTGTGAACGAAATGCAATTGCGCACACGAGAAATTATGCGGACGAACGGGATGTGTTCGCTACGGGCGCCGTTAATCGCCGCACTGACGAAACCAATGCATCTCAGCGGCTCGCGTGTTTGACGATTGCGATATTTAAACGTACCGATGAATTGCACACCTCAATATAATTAAAGATCGACTCTATACGATTATTACTGCCTACTAGTTGACACGGCAAAGTCGACGAACTGTTGTACGGCCTTCCTCGACAGTCTTTTTAAAAAAAAACAAAACCACTTGCCACAAAAGGTATTTAATTGTCTTTTTGATACTACAACGAAAATGGTATGATTTCCTAAATCAAATGACTACACGCGACGGCGTCCAAGATCTAACTGCTCGATTTTGAATGAATGGAATATGAAATAATGCAGGAGGAATAATGATGATGGTGCATTTTAGATGTGGAAAATATATGGTTGAAAATATATGTTGGTGTAAGCATGACTACGGAATGAAACAGGGTTATAACAGGTCGTAAAATATAATTTGGACTGTACCATGTCTCCAGGCATTTTTAATTTCGTATGTAAATAGACAATAGCCTATCTCAATATTTTAGTATCCATTGAGTAGTTTCGGAGATTATCGCGTACAAACAAATTTGATGTGTTCATAACATTAGGATTGAGGTCAACGACCCCGCCAATGATCTGCTCGGTGACGTCATCCAACAATGCACCCGCCGATGCACCGATGCGTCTAAACAAGCGTAGGACGCTGATCTGATGATAAAAAGATGATTATTTCTACATAGTACGTAATAAAGTAACAATATTTTCTAAAGTGGTTTCCCAACCTTTGTACGATTAGACCTTTCAAAGAATATACGTATATGTATTTTTGTACACCCAGACAATAAACGAATGCGCTCATCATTTTTGTCCTGGGTGGGAATCGAACCCGTCACCTCCAGTGTCGCAGTCAGAGTCCCTTAACGAGACCAGTCAATGTTTGATTACAAAGCGATCGGATATAGGACCGTACGAGGAAACGTGCTGTTGGCACAGTGTACGCAGCGCTTTAAATAAATATACGTGTGTATTTCTAGTGTATTAGGATAGTCGCGCATTGCACCGAGATAAAACAGAAAATACAAAAGACAAACGACATTTATTTGCATAAAAATGGGTACATTCGAAGATCTTACGAAACTGTTAGTTCAAACCATATTTTGCCTTTTACGGCGTACAAAACAGAGGGATAAGCCTATAATTATCAATTATTTACTAGCATTTAGTTTTATAATAAAGTTAACCTTTATTTTTGACACGATATTTAAATTCTACACAAAATCGTCTGTTCGGTGCCCAATATTGCACATTTTATATCAACATTTTTAGTATACCGGGGGTTTACGTCTTGAGATAATTCCTGGATACCAGGATATGTGTTAATTATTATTACTAACCATATATAAATGCGTGATGATGAAATCTTGTGCCCCTTTTTAACATTTTTATAATTATTTACACGATACTAAACCACGAATATACTCGTACTTTCCTTAAAATGTTATCCGTTTGGCTGTCTTTCTCTTTGTACTGGCTAATCTCGGGAACGGCTCAACCGATTTCGATGGGACTTTCACTGGCAGATAGAGGAGGTTACGGTGCCAGATGTAGGGTACGTTTAATCCAGAAATTCCGCTAACACCGCGGTTCACAGCTCGTTATGCAATAAACAAAGATTTCAGTATCCGCCGGCCCCTACCGCGTTATCTCCAAGGGTGCCTATGTATAGAACGCTCGCAAAGGCCGCCTCTGTTTGTCCGTGTGTTGCTGTGTTTATCTGTCGCAGTCGCTGATACCTACGAGTTGTTTGATTGCAGGTGCGATATATTACGAGTAAATGTATGTATGCACCTCCGCAATATGTTGGCGCATCATTGCAAATGATTAACTGTGTTGCCGTTCTTACTTAACACGCTGTTATTAGTTTCGGTAGTATCTATCTATGTATTTGTGTATGTATGTATGTTTGTCTGTCTGTATCTACAAACTACTACATAATGTTTAACTGTACTACATAATGTTTGTATGTGTGTTTGTAACGGAAACTGAACGCGATTTTGACCAACTTTGGGATGTCGGATTAATTTGAATTTTCGCACACTCATTGTAGCGGATGCGCGATGAAGAAAAAAAAATTGTGTTAAAGAAGGGATGTAGCGTATGCGCTTATTCACTCTCTCACCCACACAGACAATCACTGTCTCGTTCGCACCACGTCAGTCATACGAGAGCCACTGGCGAGAGTAGACATGTTCATGAGGTACGAGCCTGTGTGATATCCCACTATGGGACAGGTTTTACAGCTAGTATTTACGTCTACTGTCGCTGTTTCCACTAACGCAGCCTTCATCTGGATTTAATGCATCTGCATCGAGATATAATCGAAGGCGACAGGGTTTTATGGCGAACTAAATACGGGCTGCCGGTATAACAATTGCGCCGGTCTCCGTGTCCTCGAGTCGGAAGGTTCAATCACCGAAAAGATTACATTTCCTATTTCCAAGGAAAGGCGAACTAAGGCGCAGGCACTAAGCGCCAATGGACATCAAAATAGACTACTGTGACGTGAATTGAAATGGAACTTAATTACGATTTATTGTCGATTCAATTTAACGTAAAAAAAATCGGTAAGAGTTTTTTCTCGCGTCACAGCAATGGAAACGGTCGCGAAGTATGCACGCAAAAAAGCTCAACAAAAACGCACGCAAAAAGTTTAACAAGAACACGTTTTTTTCATTGCACCCGCATTGTTATATATATACAACATATATCTATATGTCCGCGGTTCGCTTTGTTATCTAACGCGAATAAAAATAAATACAGACAGGAAGTAGGTAGCGGTGGTAAACGTGACTGGCCTGTAGGTAAAAACACATATACCCAACATGGGTTTATGTGTTTTTAAAAATGGAATCCACAAGTAGGCAATCGAATTGGCGAGTGTGTTTTGTTTTTCCGTTTTTTTTTTTTAATTTTTATTTCACGCCTATCCTTATCGGTATTTTATGTCTCCTTTTTTGCTACTACATTTCGCTTGCCAGTACGGTTTTCTCCACCTTTTTAGTGGTCTACTGCTGGACCGAGTCTTCCTTACCGTGCTGGCCAAGTGCGGATGGGTAAACTTCACACACCTCAGAAAATATTATATTTTATACCTACACTCTAACACTACACTCTACACATTTCAAACCACTAGGCTATCACAAATACTGATGTCCTAAATCCTTCTCACTATGACAGGTGACCCAAAAAGGGTGGAAAGAAAAGTACTATCACTGCCTGTAGGTAAACGCCGCCAACTCAAACACGTCGTCCTTGATATGATTTCGTAAACAGCACCGTCCGCAGTGTCATCGGCGAGGAACCGGCTTCGGATTAATTACCGACAGCCATCGCCGGCGCGCACCTGGCGATCTCAATCATTTAACCGTCCACCACGTATCGATCGAACTCACGCAACGAACGTTTAGTTTCTGACCAGATAATGATGAAACTGTCAATATGTAATCGTATTAGACTAATTTAGTATCTTGATATAACGATTAAATTGTTCGCATGCTGGGTGGAATTCGTTGAAATGAAATGGTTATTTTTTAATGTTTATATTGTAAATAACACATTTTGTTTTTATTTAATAATCATGCAGTAACGCCTACTTTCGATGTGAGCTGATTTGATATACCGTAGAAAAGAACTTTAAATTTGACATACGAACTTTTTACATTAGTTCTATAGATATCCTCTTGAGATACTATATTCTTAATCATAATAATAATATCATCTTAAGATAACACACACACACACACACACACACACACACACACACAGCCATTCAACTCCTTACTTGGTAACGAGATAACTGAATATAAAATTCGTTCCGCTCATTTATTCTTGAAATTACAAGCCATTCGTAATATATTGCATTTTCCCTTTGACCCTTAGGACCTTTTTTCACTCGATCCCTGTCTCCCCTTCGTTCCCTTGCACTGGCCGCAATGCGTTATACGCAGTGCAGTAAACACGAGGTTTTCGTTTCAATCGCGGCGTGTATACAAGTTTTTTTTTCCGTTTTCTCCTTGCTCACTTACCACATGTAGTCTTGTGAACGGAAGCTCCACAAAAAATTCTTTGAAATAAAAAAAAATGCCCATAAAATATTGTACTGAGTTTCGGCGTAAACATTAATTTACAATAAAAATTATTCCCCAATCTATCTATCTATCTATCTGTCTATCTATCTATCTTCCCTAGACATTTTTACTTGGCGTCGACTCTCCTAATGTGGTGTCGCTAGAATAGTGACAATTTTTTGGTTCTTTTAGGTCTTTATTCCATTTCAGATCGGGTCTTTAGCGTACTCTGGGCTTCTCACTCATCTCCAACACTTAAAAGTATTGCTCAATTCCAATGTAATTTTCGAAGGTCATCAGAAAAGGCCTCGAGGCAGCTTAGTCGTTCCGCGGAGCACCGTGGGCTTAATAGAGACACATTGTCATATCTAAATCTTTATTTCCACAGCGAACACTCAAGTAAATTGAATTTCGCTTGGCGTATACTCGCCCCGCCCGACGCTGGCCAGACAGACGTTCGAAGCGAACGTATCGTCTGACGGGGCGAAAATTGATGTCGTCTATTTGGAATCCATTCTGTTCAAATTTCATTTAGGGAACGCCTGTCACGGATTATGAATGTCGATTTTTTTCAGTTTCGCGTGGTTCGTAGCGTACGACTGGAAATCCGTTTAAAGGTAATGAGACTGGCAAGCGATGGAAGAAAGAAGCAAAAGTGAAGAAATATGATTTGTAATTTTTCTTTTTTTTATACGTGTTTTGGAAGCTGTAGGACTTAAACTGTAGAAATAGACATTGGCAGCTAAAGACATGATTATATTTGTCTTAGTTTCGGAAATTTTAAATTCTTTATTGAATTAATAGCACCAGAAGTAAACTATTTTTGACAAAATCAACTCGAAGAACCCAAGAAAGATTTTTCTAGATTCTTCACGTTGATTTTTCCTCTTGTCTCTGTTTTCCCCGTAAATAATAACGAAAATATATAGTAGAATGTTACCGATGCTAGAATCAGAAGTCGCGCCTTGATCTTTACCGTTCGGTGATAAATTTCAATCCCCAAAAGGACAAGAGAGAGCCGCGCTAATACAATTCTCACAGACCTCCGCAACTGACCTTTGATAGTCGTGAAAACGGGCCCCCGAACGCGCTATTTCGGTTAACAGGCGCTGCATTGCAGTGGATTTCGTCACTCGCCTTCCTACGGTCGGTGGACGGCTGAGGTACGCCACATTACCATGTGTGGCAATTATCGTAAACGGTTACGTCACTGTTCGTGATCGTGTCGGTGTTCGAGAACATTCCTAACACAGTTCACATGCAAACACACCTTCGCGATGAAATGCGAGTGGGTAATTAAATAATGAGTACCTAATAAGGTCAATGCCACACACGAATATCGGATTCGATGTTGGTCGATTAATATGGATTGGAATATATTCATGCTATCACTTTTTATTCAGCAAAAGTAACACGAGCATGCGGAAGTCACAAGAGGACGCTGTCTCGCACTTGGGTATCGGCCATCACGAATAGGAATTGTTTAAGTTTAGAATTCATTGCTACCGTTGAGGACTGAGATGATCGCTTCTCATATACACGTAAGTGTCTAAATCAGCTAAGTTATTTCTGCCAGTACCCACATTCATCAGAGCAAGGGTTGACTGACAAGGGTCGAACTACGTTGAGCCTGAAGGCTGTACCTAAAGGCTGAGTAAATACTTTGTGACTACCGACGATAAAATATGTCATGTTTTTTTATCGTGATAGCAAGCCTAGTAGTAGTATTTACATAGTATCCGGCCAGTTGCGTTCGCGAAATATCAACGAACAAAGGGTAATTCAATACCGTTAGGTATTTGTGCTTTGTTTTTGGAACAAAAATGCACTGCGCGTTATTGGTAAATGTTACGAAATTGTTTTTGTTTTCGTCCGCAATACTTTTATGTTTATTTATGTTTGGTTCATAGGAATAGGAAAAGTAATAAACGTTTCATTCATTTAAATGGTATTAGAACATTCGATATAAAAAAAACGCCTCTTATTCCGAACCTTTGCTTACACCCGTAACGTCATATACAAGAGAAAATACTTCGAGAAAATTCGAAACGGCATGTAAGTATCTTTAGTCCATAAGTGTGTATAATGACTTCCATGAAAACAGAGAGCTCAGTACGGAGCTTTAAATAAAGATGTTCGCTACGAAAGCGACTGTTGAAAATCCTTAATGTCTCCTTAGACCGTGGGAAATGGATGCGACGATATGCGACCGCCACTCGCATGAACAGACACACGAAAACGATTATGACACTGATGCGAGGTGGATCGTGCGTTCGCTTTCATGCAGCATAATAGCGCTGCATCATGATACGCGGCTTGCTCAATCGCTGCTGCGCGATGACAAAGTGACATTGTTCTATACGTAAGCTTACAAAACAGACAGCGGGCCACGTGTGACATGCGCCATCCGCGCCGGTGCGTTCCGCGTCACGGTTTTAGTCCATTCCATGTCATTCGTTTGCTAAAATGTCGCTCAATGTAATGGAATTTCGGCTAAAATTCAATGCCTGCCATTTCAGACATTTAAATGATCCATCGAGCAAGTGATCACTAGACAAGCTTGTTGTGAAACAAAGGACTGTTTATACGATAGGGCATGGAATTGAATACGTTTCACCAGGCCATCAGGTGCATCAGTAAGCAGATGACAGCGGTCTGATATTGACACACACGATGGCTGTCACGTCTGCTCGCCAGCGGACTAAAGCCATACTGGAATATGGCTAGTTTTATTCCCATTTTTCGTTATTTAAAAGTGTGCTGGGAGGTTTTCTTTTCGCCTGCCTTTTTCTCCCGGTGTCTTATAGCCTGAAGCGCACAAAGCCGAAAAACGATGACTAATAAGATACGATAAATAAGACGATCATTGAGCGAAAACATAAAGCTTTGTTGTCATTAGAAAGCCATACTAAAACAACTTTTAGTCTCCCGAAAGCCAGATTTATCGATGCTCTAGAAAATTTTCAATGCGCTAACACTTAAATCTGGATTAGTAAAGCCGTTATTCGAATTCGAAACGTATTATAACGAAATCGACCATAAATCTCAACTCGTAACGAATCGTGCCGCGGATTGAGGACTCGTTGGTGCTCCAATGTATTCATTGTTAAAGGATCTGCATTGTGTTGTGTACGAGAATTATGTACGTTCCAAATTTAAAATGTCAAGTCGACGATATCTTAGGAGTAAACGATAAATTCTATCATGTCTAACCTAAACATCGTATATTACAGGTAATGGATAGAAAGATGGACATTGCTGTTTAAAATTAATAAAATATATTTTCATTTTCATAAAACGGTTTCCAATTCAGCGGTAGACGTATTCAAAATCTCACAGATCAAAACTGAAATAGAACAGTATAATGTTATTAATTGACCGACAGCAATCAAAGATAAATTCGCCAAAGCGCTTAGTCGTATGTCTCTTACAAGAATACTATCTCGGTGCATCGATTTTCTCTAGAACGGTACGGTAGTGAGCAGGATGTGGTCGCGTTGGTTCGTTCGGCTGGCATAATGCGACACGGTTCCGCGAAGTCGGCTCCGGCGAAATTCCTGGATCATGTCAAAGTTAAGTGGCCATTGAAATAGAATCGTTCTGGCTAGAGAACCCTTTCGCGCGTGATTCATGTCGCACATCACTCAACGCAGTCCATTTATGATGACGTTTTAACGGACACAAGAATTGGTTGAATGTAAGTCGAGAGGCGTAGGGATCTGTTCCACAATGACTTCTCCAGTCACAGATCTGCTCAAAGAGATTTCCTTAGCAATAAGCAATACTTGATGTAAATTATTGAATATGTAATAGAAATCATAACTAGCATTGCTATCTCATGAATGATCTGTATTTACGATCGTCTATTGATCTCTGTGATCCGCGATAAATCTCTCACGCTGATGGGCAAATTTTTACGATCGATATTAAGTTTATTCGTATCTCCATCCATGACGCAAGCGGTGTAAGTATCTGAGTCAACGGCGTACGAATGTATAACGTTTTCTCGTTGTGAATATTAGGCGCCAGTGTCGATTCGCGCTCTGCTTTGATACCGCCGATTGTTTAGTCAACTCTGATTGACGTTGATACTTCGCCCGATACTTATAGGCCGTTGCAATATTTATAGAACGACAGTCGAGAGCTCGTCAGCGCTCGCGGCATGGTATTTCGCGTTAAAATGTCACGCTCTTTGGGCACATTCTGTTTGGCTTTTTTTATGTATGTCACATCCCTAATTCATGCCTTTATGTTGTGCTGCCCTTTGGTGCACATTAAGGGGAAAACGTTTGTCTTTTTAGGTAGGAGGAATGATCTTTTCCAAGCCGCAATATCATCAGTGTTGCGATTTTAAGGACGTTCATTTGAATGTCACGAATATGAGGATGTCACGACGCTTGTTTAGCTTACTGTTAATGTTACGATTAATTTCTTTTTGTGTACGGTTTTCAATTCATAATTATGTTACGTATTCGTAAATGAAAACAGATTATTAGTTATTAAAACTGCCAAAATATAATTAGTTACTCTATAATTGTATCCCATAGAAACGAATTATGGAAATCTCACTCAGTTACGTAGCTATCTCGCGTTGACTTATTCAACAGAATGTCCACAGAAGCAAGCAACAGTTTATGTTTACAGCCAACGTTATATTTTGCATTAATGCGACAATCACTTCACCCGTACAGATGCATATCCAGCTGGTTTCGCTTCAGCGAACACGGCGTGACTCAGTCCCATTGGGAAATATCTACACGCACGCCGTGCCCTATTCCGTCTTTGTCTCAAACAGCTGATGCATATCGCCTATCGAATCGAGGATCTGTTGGCGTTATCAACAATCAATTATTGCTCAAGCGTCATCTTTTATTGATACTCTCTCTGTCTCTATATAAACTTGCTATAGGTTTCGCCAAACTATCTATCTATTGGAAAGCTGTTGTTGTTTCACCCTTTTAGTGGTTCACTGTTGGACCGAGTCTCCTCTCATAATGAGAAGGATTTAGGCCATAGTCCACCACGCTGGTCAAGTGCCAGGTAGTAGACTTCATATATATCAGAAAATATTATACACTTAATAACATCTCTATGGTGTGCAGGTATAGCGAGTGATATTTAAATTTAAGTTATAAAACGCATGCAGCAAGTCAGAGGTGCGTGCCAGGATCGAACCCAGACCTTCGGAGTGAGAGGTTGAATTTCAAACAACTAGCCTATCACTGTTTGGAAAGTATTGGCGCCAAAATCAATACTATCCGCCTTTGTATGTCGTTCATTTATATAATAGGTCATCTTTCTTAAATGGATTTAGTGTACTATTATTTTTATTATTATTGTTTTACTTAGGATTAGTT
>DWQT01004631.1:0-11058 GCA_018244895.1 Myscelus amystis hages
TATAATACTTATATAGATATTTTTATTACGACCAGACACAGAACAAACAAATGTGCTCGTCACACAAATGTTTGTCCCGGGTGGGAATCGAACCCACGACCTCCGGTTTCACAGTCAGGATCTCTAAGCGCTCAACCACAAGGTCAGTATATATGTAAGTATATATGACATAATATGTGCGTGTAACAACAACAGCAATGACATAGCATCGCGCCCGATCCCTACCGGGGCGGGCGGGGCGCACCAAGTGCCAATTATCTGTCGTCCTCACATTTCGTCCACATTCATCACACTGTTTCATAGATTCTTTCATTCGTTCATTTCTCTTCATTCTCTACGTGCGTATATATAATGAAATAGGTCTAATCTGGATTGTATCTTACACAATCTATATTGGACCGTCTAGATTTGAAACGTATTTTAAGAGAGAAACAGAAAAAAAGATGAATACGAATAATTTTCAAGGATTTTCCATTGTAAGTCGCTTCGTTTTCCACCAAATCGTCAATCAACATTGCAAAGCAATCGATAGTAACATAGTTCAAATGAATTCTGCTATAGATAAAATAGAAAGTAATCATTAAATAAACATAAAAACCTCGGTCTAAACAACGATCGCAGTCGACTGCAATATATTAGTGGGAAGCATGGGAACGTGTTATCTTATGGATATAAGAACAAGGCGCGATCTGTGTCAGCCGGGACTTTCCCCGATATTGTCAACGAGATATCCAATTATTGTCTCTGGCCGCTAAGAATGCATCAGGGAAATCCCGCGTCACAATACACAAGTAAGATCTAAACACGAGAATGATATTTGTATTTGTTGAAATGACGAACTAAATTTTCTATCGCTCGAGAAGCAGATTTGTGAATTAAACTGATGTTATTAACGATTTAATGGATACTTTCAAACGACATGAATATTTATATGAATGAATATGTCAAACGACAAGAATATTTATAAGGTTTTATATTTTGGATCAATGCATACATATTAACAATACACTATTGATTATATATTACACTATTGTGTTCTATTATATATGTACGCATTTAATTTAACGATAAAAAAATAATTGCAATAAATCAAACTTCAAATTTAATATAATAAATTGATGAAAATTAAATCATTAAAATAATTGCTAATTTTATATAAATACAAAATAGTTGACTAAATAATGGGGAATACGAAAACAATTTATTTAAAATAAGACATACGAATATACAACTGTGATTATTTTTTGAAAAAAAAAATACGTATGCAAGACATTTAGCGACAGGCACTGATACATAGCATAATATAATACAGTAATAGCTAGTATTATACGAGTATTTACACAATGTCAACACTCGAGGGGATAGATATTTCAACGAATACGATTCATATAAAATTATATACGAATTATATAAAATTTGAATTGCAAATTGCGTTTTGACGTAACTGTTAAATTCCGATAACATAATACATAATATATCAATCGGGTACATTTTTAAATTTGTCTATACGTGGAATTCTGTTTACTGTTGTGAGTATAGAAAGTAAATCGTTTAGATCAGATGGATGGTGTAATGTTTGGTCGCATGGCACGAGGGTCGGGCATGAGGGTCGGTACTCACGATGTCGTGGCCCTGGCTGCCGCTGCGCACCACCTCGGGCGCCATGTACTCGATGGTGCCGCAGAAGCTGTAGGCGCGGCTCTCGCCGCCGCAGAACTCCTTGGACAACCCGAAGTCGGTCAGCACGATGTGGCCGTCCGCGTCCAGCAGAATGTTCTCGAGCTTGATGTCGCGGTAGATGATGCCGAGCTGATGGAGATTTGAGTGTATACAGTAATAGAAACAACATAACGTCTTTTCTTTACATAGTATAGAACATAGTCGCTTTCTTTTCCTGTCCTTATGTATGCGTAGATCTTTAACATTACGCAACGGATTTTCAGTTCGTTTTTTTTAATAGATAGAGTGATTCCACTGGAAGTTTTGTATGTGTAATAACATCCATTATTAAATATGGTAATATAGTAATGATAAAACGCGCGCAACGCCGCGGGCAAAAGCTAATAACAAATAATTCCTAGTAAAAACAGAGACGAGATATTTGGCACTCGGTGCACCCTGCCCATCCCGTAAGGGACCTGGCGTGGCATAGTTGTGTGTATGTAAAAAGTAATGTACCAGTTTTCATAGCGTTCGCTTCCAAATTGAAACATTCTTGTATAAACTCGACTTGTAATTAGGGGTGGCATTTCAAAAAATCCTTCCTTAGTGGGGACTTAAGTCACAAAATGAATCCACCGTCTAAATTCCTAATTTCAGGAAGTAAGTCAGTATATATAAATAGATTCGAATGCCATTACAAAGTCCAAAAACCAATTCGATGTTACAGCTTGTATAAAAATAAAAATCTCTATTTGGCGAGTCGTTAACAATCAAATCGGAATGGAGATTGAACCTGCTAGAGAACACTCCAAGTGAAAATCTAAAGTTCGTTAAAAACACTGCAGCGGGCGGCCTTGGCTCGCGGCCATCGGATCCGAAAAGTTATCTTCGAGACATACATATTACATACATAAGTCGTACGTTAGTAGAAAACGATATATACGTCAGTTAGTTGTTTATGTTTGAAAAACGATTCCTCGAATGCATCCCTAGTCGAACATCGCCTAAATATAGCGTATGAGGCAATAATTGCAATAGAATCGTTACCAGATGGATTAATAGACGAAGCCTTCCGCTTCATTTCAATGATTAGGATTTGCCTTTACCTATACCTAACTTTAGGAAATCTATGAGCATTTTACAAATCGTGAATTAAATAGAAAGCAGAAATTAGGATTAAATAAAAAGAAAGATTACTTATAACTTTAGGAAATGTATGAGCATCTTACAAATCGAGAATTAAATTTTGTTTTTATTTTTGTCTATGTCTTGTTTTGTTATTATTTATTATCTTTTCTTTCTATATTTTTGCTAGTTTATGTGCTGTGCTATGTTATTGGTTCTGTTTTTATTTGTTTTTTATACCTCATGTAAACTGTGAATAAAGATTATTATTATTATTATTATTATTATAAATAGAAAGCAGAAATTAGGATTAAATAAAAAGAAAGAAAGAAAAGAAGAAAGAAAACGTTTATTTTGCTAAGTGACTTAAAACGTGTCTATATCATATTCGATTTAATGATATACAAGAGAATCATGACAATAAAATGGTTGAAAACCCTAAGAATGCGTTAAACTTTTGAGGAATTGAGGAAGCTCAAAACACAAATTGTTTTTAATAATATTTGCATGTAAGATGTGTTCTTTGATGGAGATCCCAATAAAATAAAAATAAAATAAAGATGGAAAACTTGAATGTATAAAGACTCACCTTTGGCAAATTCTCGATGAACATTAGACTAACAAGTTGGCTAAAGAAGAGCATTATGACGATAAAAGGGTTGAAAACACTAAAGAAATAACTTGTAACGTGACCAACTATGAAAGATGGAAGGAAGTAGAAATCCTCACCTTATGCAACTGCTCGATGGCCATGATGATCTCCGCGATGTAGAGCCTGACCTCGTGCTCGTGGAAATGCTCCCTTTGGTACAGATGGGTGAACAGCTCGCCGCCCGCCACGTAATCTGCGACGAACCGATGCGGTTATGGCGGTGACTATTAAACATTTGAATATCGCGCGCTGCAACAGTAACTGGAACAGGAACAGTGACAGGGACAGCAACAGTGACAGGAGCAGTAACAGTGACAGGAACAGTAACAGTTGTAGTAACAGAAATCGACACATATCCCGTGTATAAGTCGTATTGTATTGTTGTCTGAGATGTGGCTTAAGTCTGTCAATACCCATTGGGCTAGAGTAGTTGAGTATGGAGTTACCGTCTCACTCTGAACCGTATCCAGCAGTGTAACTATTAAAGTGTTGGAGAAAACGACAAATGCATCAACGGAACCGTTCTTTTACGAATAGGACACAGTTTTAATATAATTCAATAGTTTAATTATTCCTATTTGAGTTTTGAATTATTTGGATGGTCATTTAATAACAACGCAAGTCATTCGAGGAGTTTAACGTTAAAATATAAAAGAGAGCAAGATTTAAAAATGAGCCATAGAAAAGTAGAAAACAAAAAAAGAGATGCGACAAGCACTTAAACACAACAATCCATTAAGTTAGGTTCCCGCGCGTCGGTAGCGCCGACCTTGCGCGATGTTAACGTGTACGAAAGATAAACAAAAGAGAATTATTCGTATCGCGGAGCTCATTATTGCCGAATATGGAACAAATTCACAGCGGCCGGCCGCGCGGGCCGCACGGCGCCGAGATCTGGGTCGAAACATCTAAGCGAGTCTTTGACCCAGATGCACGGCGGCCGGCCCACGGCAATAAAAGTAAAATACGAGAGATGAATAAATACCGTGCGACTATTTTGAGATGCGCCCGCGGTTGACGCGTTACAAATGCAACGTTTAAGCATGATGAAGGGAATCGGCATACTGTTAAGGATGCAATTCATTCGCTTGCGACCCTCACTTACGTATCGAACATTATCTAAGAAGAAATTTCAACGGATGCCGAATCGACGCATATATTATCAAACAACCAATCGACTGTGATGTCGAAGAACACATTACATAAACAAACATTAAAATAAAACCGACTTCAAAGAAAACCTAAGCCAGACCAAATTAATACGCACTAAAAAGTAAATAGTACGTGTGTAGTTTTCTACAACTTAATAATGAACTTGCTTTTCTCCTCATCAATATTTAGGTACATATATTGTTGTCTTTGGAGTCGATGTCAGCCAAGGAAACACTATAATATACATACCAAGACATACAGACAAAACAGACGAATTGAGTACCTCCTCCTTTTTGAAGTCGGTCAAAAAGTTGATAGCGTTTTAACGAAGAAAATTAGCCAAAACACCAGGCGTGTTTACTTAAACGATCTCGCATTAGAGTTGTTTTGCGTTCAAACGATGCACCCCGAGGCGGTATAGAGCAAAATAGTGTCGTTAAAATACGGCACGCATTAGTAACCCGCTCCGATCTTGACCCACCGCCTCCCGATACATAATCCATGAGCTGAACTTATCATCGGTCGCTTCGAGACGAACGCACAGACATAAGGGTCATTCCTACAAGTTTATGGAACCCAGTTTGAAACTTTTACAGAATCGAATGGAGATCGACTGAAGACAAATGGCATATCAAAATGGACATAATTTTAGTGAATTAAAATTTAGAGAAATTAACAAAACACTTTTGTTTCCAGTTGTTTTGTAACTGTGGGCTTATATCGAGACATTAAAGGAAGTTGCCGTATAAAATTTTGGAAATTGGTATTTCAAGCGAATGAAACCGTATATAAAGGAAACAATGAAAAATAATGGGCACGTTGTAAAAATACATACAACATTTATGTTCGACATTATACCGTTCGGAATTTTTACAAGTGAATTGGGTATGCTCCAAAAAGTATCGTGTAGTACCTGCCATAAACACCAAAAGTAACTATACCTTGACCTAGTTAATCGTTTACCAACACACCAAAATTCGTGACAATTGGGTGACACTACGAGACAATGTTGCGAGGCCATATAACAAAACCGAAAAAAAAAACGATCAAAAAAATTCAAAAACACTTTCTTTCATGTCTGTACTTACATTTATAATTGTGATAAAGTAATTGAAATTTCCATGTATAGTTTTTTCTGGAAACAATTTCGTTATGAATGTAAACATTTTAACTTGGGAAATTTAGGTATATAAGCAATTAAACCGATGAACGGTTAGCAAATAAAATCATTTGTTTAGGCGAAAACATCGGCAATATGGACGCCGCGGCCGGGTGTTGCCAAACGAAAATTGCTAAAACGATATCCACTTGGACCGTGGCCTTGGCTCACTTAGACCGCCGCTATGCAGAAAATATAATTACTTCACACCGTTTTACTGGCAAGGATTTCATTAGCGGCTTGAAATATTATATCGTCGTATATCAATATCTCACTGCATCCAATTCAACAATGTTGCATCTCTCGCTAGTTTCGTGTCGTATTCGCGTCATTAGGTTCTATTACTAGATTTCAGGCAAGCGAGCTACGTCGTAGGCTGCAGCTTCGATTATCGGACGAGATAGCAGCCAAACGCCAGGTTATTTTACTATTTAAAAAAAAACCGGTCATCACCAAACCCATTCTAATTGTGAACTGCAGCGTTTCAACTTTAGCTTTATCACACACATCATGTGAAGGTGGTTTCCCACGGCGGGTGATTCCGCGAATTGTTCACGCACGGCCGACGTCCACACAGCTCTTAATACTTTGTGACCAGTCTTGAGGTACGACACTATTATATCCAAAACGCAAGGTAAAACAGAACCTTTGTAGTAACCACTACGAGCTTTGTGTTCTCTTTCATAGACCGATACATTTTTCGTATGCATCCGTAGTAGCAGCATGGAAAGTCACCTTAAGTCAATCTGCTAATCTTGACCTGACGCTAATCTTAATGGCTGGTTTGGAAACGGCCTGCAAACCTTTTTACATCACACATCTGATCATCAGGATTACGACTGCAGAAAGCCTGACGCTATTCTGTGTTTTATGCTGCTTAGGAGCTTCGAAGTTGGCTGTTTATAAACACTATTCAATTCAATATTCGACGGCGATAAACCCTAGCGTAAGAGAAAAGAGAATAGAGGGTCAAGTTAGTTCAATCCAAAATTGGGCCGGCTGTCCATTCTCGTGCCACTGTCGGTTCAGTTGATCTCTTTACACAAAACATTTATGTTCCCATGTGCGTAAAAACTAACCGTGTACTCGCATTGAATAGTGCGCTCGAGATTGGAGATAAATAAAACATTGTACACGCAACGCAATCAACGCGCCACGAAACATGGGAACTTGGTCGTGTCGAGAGAGCACCGCGCCACCTTAGGCAAGTCGGTGTATCTCGCTCGCTCGGCGTCGTATCGAATCGATGTTACGACGAAGAATCGATATCGCAATCGTAATTAATCCCAAATCGTATCTGGACATTCGGCGGCGGTTTATTATCACGCAAACTCTGGTATCACCTAGCGCATGTCCCGTGACCGGACGGGCGGTTCGGTTGCAGGCCGTCCGAGGCTTCGGCGAGTCAACAATATCCAATAACTCAAAGTGGAACAGTACAAATCCGAGCGGACTATAATCGCGGTGCGCCCGCCTTGTGACCCTTACCGCTCTGGGGACAAGGTCGAAATTAGCGGAACACCGAACGCACCGGTCAACAATACCAAATGTAGCCACCTCGCCTTCCGATCGACGGATACACCGTACGAAATAAGCAATCTTGTTTCACCAAAAACGGGTTGCCGATCGCAATCGGCGACGTCGATAACTGTTCAAATTTGATTTATTAGCATATGAGCATAGGGTTGAAAATCGAATCGCGACCGTAGAATTTAGCAAGCGAACCGGTAAAGTACAATGTCAAAGGAATTAGGACGTTCGTTAAGTGATAACAAGAGAATTTAATTCTTCTCCCCTCCAATAATTGTGCCTATTACATCATTTTGAACCCAATAAAGTTGTAAATAAGAATCAATTTGAATTACAGAATAGTTTCACGACTGCGAGAACAATGGGTGAACATATATTTTTAATGGGGATTCAAAATATATATTACGAATGACGTAAGACTTTGCCAAAAAGTGTAAAATGTGTTTGAGATCATACTTATTGATTTATAAGGTATGAGTACAAAGGGTTTGTGACTAGGTTGTGACAAACGGTATGACTAAAAACATTACTGTTAATCTACCATCACGTCAGACCCTTAACAGGGTAGGCATCCCGACGAAGCGGATATCCTACTATTATATTCAACACTCTCTTATACATACCGTAGTATGCCTGTAATTGGCCAATAAAACATTGAAGTACTCATTACCATTAATTTAACAAAAAACGAAATTAACTAAACATCGAGCCAATTCCTACACGCCGCTGTATTGTACACAGTTCACGGAGAAATGACCCTAATCACTGTGTTGATAAGCATCGAATCGGCACACAATGGACGGCTTGCGAAAGAATCGCGTCCCCTTGACCCGCTTGCCTGAACTAGAATCGAGGTGGTGTTACCACGAGGTGGGTGGTATGGTGGGGATAGGTTTCGTGGCGCACAAACGCCTAAACGGGGCGATCTTTACGATTGAAAATGGTCACATTTTGTATCTATATAAGGGGCACGGGAGAGGACATTGCTCATGTCACGGTGAATTAAATTATTAAAAATAACTGATGTTCGTCAATATTGCTATTTGTATAAGGAATCTAGTTCCTGAAATCTAGGACCTAACTGACCTCTTTATTTAACCGTATTTTTTAGATTATGTGAGCTTGCGTCCAACATTCTATTTACTCTTCCCAATGAAATGGCTTAAGCGATTTACTTTCACGAACTGTCGAATTAAGGGTGTGAATATTGATTTATTTAAGTGATTTTAAACTACATAATGATGTTATAAAACATAGTATACACAAAATCGGCACATAAATCATGGCTTGGACTTTTAAAAAACAATCTAATGTGGTACAAAAAAACAATTGTTTAACATTACCCGTGTATTTTAAATGTATGAATGTGCGTTTGTTCACGTTACCTGTATGTATGTGCACGTTTCCTGTGTCAAAGCGACCGCGTTCTCATCGGGGATTGTACAATGATTTAATTATAATATTCTCGTGTTTCAACAACGTGTAGCGGTTTTTATTTATAAACCCACGATTGGCCCGTAGGCCAAGTGGTTAGTGCAACTAAGTATTGAGTCGGGTACTGTGAGTTCGATGTCCACCAAGGACAAATATTTGTGAATTTCATCCGCGCGGAAAGCTTAAGTCCTATTATATTGTCATTCAATCCAATATCTTAGTAGGTGTTTTAAAATTTCTCCAATAGCTTGTGTCCTTTCTCATAATTTCCACTTCTTGCTATAATACTGTACCTATATGTATTACTATTACGCTATATAGCACCACGCTAGATCCCTGATGGAGTAAGGCAGAGAGCACCGAGTGTCAAATATCTCTATCCTTTGAAATTTTTTTGCACATATCAATTTAGTTAGTTCTGTACGAGTCCGCCATTATTATATTGTACTACTCGCGTACACAAAAAAATACTATGGACCTTTCAAAACTGCTACTACTTTTACTTTCTGCCTACCCTGTTAGGGACGTGGCGTGATGGTTATGTATGTAGGTATGTGAAAGTGCTAAAACGATTAGCAACCGAAATAGCCTAAACATGACCTTACTGGGTTGTAACTGTGCTATGGACCTACAGTGTTCCAGGTGAATATGTTGACTGGACACTCACCGAGTATGAGATGTAGTTTGGCGTCCGTTTGGAAGGCGTAGTGCAGTGTGACTAGGAAGGGACAGGCGCGCACTGCCTCCAGCACCTATATATTTAAGAAAGCGGTTACAATTACTTCCACGATACAAAAACAATAAGAAACCTTTTTTAAAGTTTTGTCCGTCTGTCTTTCATTTTGTGCGGGCTAATCTCTGGAACGGCTGAGCCGATTTTAATGTTACTTCTACTGAAAGACAGAGGAGATTATAGGCCAACATATAGACTACTTTTTATTTCGAAATTCCCACGGGATCTGGATTTAGGCGGTTAACGCCGCGGGGGCACAGCTCGGCACCAAATAGAATGATAAATGAGTTTTTTTTTTTATAATATGGAAGTAGAAGACGAGCATGCAGTCCACCCGATGGTAAGTGGCCACTGCCGCCCATGGACATTTGTAATCGACCCCGGATAACATTAGATTCCTATCTCAGGTCGGCCACAAATGCACCTCTACCCCTGAGGACTGAGCTGGAATGCCTCGAAAAATCATGTCTCCGTTACCGCACCCTTCAGACCAGAACACAGCGGCGCTTGACACTGCTGTTGTAAGGCAGCCATAGGTGTGGCGGTGGTGCCGCCGGAGTCGAACCACAGAGGGTTCTACCACCTACAACTTTAACTTAATGCGACGCCCTCGGATTGAAGACGAAAGATTAGCGTCTTCCAGGGCATCTGGGTGGGGGGGAGAGGCAGAAACCAATGTGTAGTATGCCTACTTGAGGGCATATCGATGGATGAAGCTTGGACATCGATCGTCGGATGAATTTTAAAATCCCCACACAACACAATGATCGACTCGATGAACATTTGGTAAATTAACTATGAACTGATAAAGGAATTTGCATTTACGACCAAACGAGCTGTTATTACCCTATTACGTACAGTAATCATTCTTAGATCAACACATATTTTAAACCACATATTTTCCACACTCAAAATGCACCATCATCAACAACACTCTAGTGCATTATATTCATTACTAGCTTCTGCTCGCGGCTTCGCGCGCGTTTAATTCGTAGTAAAACAATTCCCCCTTTCCCTGTACCGTGAAAATTTCCAGCTATCTTTGGAATATCTAAATTCATATATTACATTGTTTCTTATTGACATTAAGAAATTCTGTATTGCAAGCTAGTATTAAATATAGCCTATGTTACTCGTGGATAACGTAGCTTTCGAATGGCGAAAGAATTTTTAAAATTGGTCCAGTAGTTTTTGAGCCTATTCAGCACAACCAAACAAACAAATTTTACCACTTTATAATATTAGTATAGAAAAAGCAGACGGTTAGATCTTGGACGACGTCGCGTGTGCTCACTAGAGTTGGGAAATCATACCATTTTCGTTGTAGTGTCAAATGTATAATTAAACACTTTTTTTCCGTGGAAGTAGCTTTTTTTTTTTGAAAAGACTGTTGAAGAAGGCCGTACAACAGATTGAACGACTGAACATATTTTTTTTATCTTAGGACAATTCCACACACGGCTGTCAGATTCCAAAGTAGGCAATTTAATGCCCGTGCTATGGTAAGCAGACAGCTGATAAACATACATATATTCATATTATATAATACTTATATAGATATTTTTATTACGACCAGACACAGAACAAACAAATGTGCTCATCACACAAATG
>DWQT01004632.1:0-11058 GCA_018244895.1 Myscelus amystis hages
AATGTTTGTTCTGGGTGGGATTCGAACCCACGACCTCCGGTTTCACAGTCAGGGTCTCTAACCGCTCGACCACGAGGTCAGTCAAAGTCCTAGTATAATACCAAGCGTGACAACTTACGTATGTTTGCCATCCGGCGTAGCTATGCTAATTGGACCTTGGTAATAACTGTAAGCGGCTCCCATTACAATTGATCACGAAACGTAAATAAATACCTTGCAGCCACGACATACAAAAATAATATTTGAAAAGCCATAACATAACATTGAAATTCACGATTATTTACACAGAGATATTTGAATATTATCAGTGACAACATTTACAGTGAGAGACGTCAAAGCATTCATCTATATTTCGATAAAATAATTGTTAATAGATAACGTGAGATAAAATAATAATAGATTAGTTGCCGCTAATAGATTAGCCGTAAATACTTCGGTTCTGTATAATTGTGGTTATTATGATAGTATTAAATAATTGTTATAATATAAGGAATAGAATAAGGAGAGATTAATACAAAAACTTCAAAAGTTATATGAATGTATTATATCTAAAATAAAATCACAACATCAACTCAGTGAGGTACTCGAAACTAAATGAAATGAAAAGAAATGCCGATACTCTTTATAAGAATCAAACTAAAGCCGCCGTGATCCTAAACCTACATGAAACTACTTTGGAAGTAATATTTCTTTCTTGTTACCTACATATATCTTTATAAAGCAGTAGTGTCGTGTTATATAGTAAAGTGTCCTGTTCATTATTCTTTATTTCTATGAGCGCGGAAGCGATATTTTACGCTTATTTCTTTTTCTTCACTTTATTCATTTTCCTTATTGGAAATAAGTATTATATTGTTTTAAACGAAGAGAAATGTACATTGAATTATGGTGAATGATTCAGGAAAGAGTGTAAATTAAAATTTATGGTTGAATCGTTTAATAAATAAGAACGTATCTGTATTGAATCTAACGTGATTGTGAAAACATGTAAGTGAAATTAGATTAAGGGAAGTTAAATAAATTTTCGCTATACAATTGTGACAGTAATACTCTATTAATACTAAGCATGAGTACTTCAGTTACAGTGTGATATACGAAATTGCACGGCACTGTAACTTTTCCAACTTGTATATTGAAACAATCACAGCATTACCGTACAGAGACAATTTAATCTTAATAAAGTTTCAATAACAATATAATTAAATATCCGAAATCCGAGTGAAGCATGTATTTAATCACAATATGCAGCACAAATTTGGCAGTGACTCGTTTTTCCTCATTTATAATTACCGTAGTGACTGGAACGATTCAACCATAAATACCGTTGCCTCGACCACGTAAAAACAAACCTATTACAATATTATTATTTATGAAACATATTGGGGAGTTTGACGATTTTATTTTGAATATCGAATTCTGTGCGCAAATTTTAATTTGGGCATATTTTTTTTAGAATGAAGAAGACCGTTAGTTCGTGCGATTTTTGTGATGGGCTTATGTTCAGTTTAAGCAACGGTGAACTTAATAAGAAAATAGTATGCTAGAAAGCGTCTTTAAGTTTTGCCCTTTTATGTAAATACATTAGGAAACGAGTACCCAGCACCAGCAGTCACAAGTGTCGTTGTCGCTCTCATTGACATTTGCAATCAACCTACAATGCTATAGGCACGGCACTGTTTTTGTGAGTAATTAGTCACAGGATTCAACATATGACTGCCCTGATATACTAGTTAGTACGTACTTTAATTAATATCAGAGGTCGGGCATAGATGCGTTTTTACTTTTGGAGACTAAGACAGTCGCCTCTAGTATACACGTGAATCGCAAAAGTGCATCAATATAATTGGGGATTGAACTTTAATTTGTCGATGGTAGGCTATTAATAAATATACAAAGCGTTTTTAATAGCTGTAAAGTTTACAAGCGTATGATTAAATGAATATTTAGGAATGTTGTGTACGGGCTCTGGTTGCAATAGTTCCACTACAAACACGGTTGCCCCAACCACGAATATACTCGTACTCTTCCATTTTCAAATATAAAGTGATGTTTCGGACGGGACGAGCTTGTTATGAAACTCAAATAGAGCAATTTGCGGTAAACATAATTAAAATTTATATCAACCGGAGCGCGGTTTTTGATTAATTCAAAAATACGTTTATTATTTATTTTCATCCGCAAACTCGCCGGGGGCAATGATTATGAGTTCTACCTAATGTTTTGAACTTCTGAGTGTTTAATTTATTGTTTTTGGATCTTTGTGAAAGACAGCGACACCGAATTTTACAAAAGCACTTTATGTTCCTAAGTAATTATCGAATAATGGACAATAGGTAAAGAAATTATTCAATACATCGATTTGTCGAATACAAAGCAATGAAACCTACTCTAATTAATTAGTCCTAAATAGTAATACGATCGAATTAGTTTGCAAAATATTGAAGACAAAGTCTATATTTTCGAACGAATATTCTTTAGTAAGTAGTTAGACTTTAGGAGTAGATTTATCTACAATATATACTTCAATGGAACTTGCTTAGAATGTTACCTCTTATTCTAGAAATGCTAAAGACTATATTATATTTAACATTTTATTAAAATGTCCTAATTAAAATCTGAGGATATTATATGTTTTAACATATTTAAACATATTTGCTGCGTGTAGACACTGGTAAATTAACTGTGTATATAGTGTTAGGGGGATGTTCATAATGCTGGGAATGTGTTCCGCGGTTGCATCACTCAACCACAAATAGCTGCTGATGTAGTGAATATATGCAGTATATTTTCTTTCCTGATTTACATTCAAAGGCAATTCAATAAGTACTATTATACATTTTACAATAGAAATACAAACAATAATATGCAAATTAAAATTCGAGTATTGCAGTAGGTACTCAAATAGAGGGATCTTTTCAGCTACGTATAACTCGGTATAACTTTTATGTTTGCTCATTAAAACTAATTTTCGCTGATGGAACTCATAGAAATTTAATGAAATAAAGAGAAAGAATTGAAATCCCATAAGAAAGATATATTAGCTACATACCTACTTTCGAATATTACCTTTCATAGAATTATAGCCATTATCTACATAAGCCTATTAATCACAATTATTTATTACGTAAATAAATTTACATCTACAACTTTTGTGCAATATGTTTAGAATCACAAGCAATTTTCATCATTTAGTATGTGGTTATAATCTGTAATTGTTGAATTTTTAAGTCGCAATTCCTAATATGTTTTATTGTAAGAGATAATTCCTAAAATATTGAGGTAGAATAATTATTTATATGCATCATTTTAAGTAATGATATTTTAGTTACCCGCGGGCAGGTGCTGTGTCCTTCTGATTTAGGAAACGTCAATTGGATTGGGTTCCCGTCAAATAACATAAATCACATTTCTGACAAGGGTCAAGGTTATTATTTCGAAGATCCGAGGCATACATATTATACGTAAGTGCTTATGGTATACATAATTGTTCGTTTATGGAACTGCAGGGTAGAAATCTCATCTACGCAGTGATAAATTGAGGGCACGACTACTGATCATCGTCGTAGTCATTATCAGCTCTTAACGTTTCACTGATGGATACGGGTCTCTTAATAGAATGAAGAGGATACCCTAAAATTAAGGGGTACCCTAAAGGCAAGTGCATCCTTGCTATCTATTCTACTCAATAAATAGATTTGGCCAAATATAAGAGAATAGAAAATGGTACTTTGCAATTACTGGGTGTCTTACATAAATCGATTTGCAAGCAACGAACAGACCACTGACCTGTAAAGCAAATAAAGATGTTTGATGGAGGCAGCAAATTTATTAATATATTTATAGGTATCTACAGTATTGTAGTACTTGTGTTTCTAAACGAACATATTATTTTACCGTAATATAAACAAATTGCACAATAAGACAGATGCGTGGAAAGTTTTCATTGTGGTCGCTTAAATACTAGTAAATGCGATAATAATCGTAGTCACGTTGATCAAAATATGAATACGTAACTAAGCAACGCACACAGACCAATCACAGGGCCGAGTTCAACGCGGCGTATTTCCACGCAGTTCTCTCCTAAATGTGAATTTCTCGTGTTATTTGTTTACTTGCAAAATATTTTCGAATAAAGCTTAAACATATGGGGTAAAGTAAATAAACGTTATATAAATGGTAGAATCCGTGACGATCTTGCTATGCGGTACCGAAAATATATGCGTTTTAGTTGTTAAAAGGGTGTGGTAGGCATACAGTAATACACAAGGCTTTCTAAGTCTTCTCTAACGAGAAGTACCTACTTCTGTTATAGATTTCAGGTAGTTTCAATGATATATGAGATCGGACGCATCTGTTATGGACTGCAGAAACCGTTCAACATCACCTGCCCGCATACCTGTTTAACAATTCTCTAACATAGAAAATATATTGTCCATAAATAAGGACCTACTTGTTCAAGCCCACCTAATGATACGCTTACGCGATTCTTTTTACGTAAAATAAACTGAATGGTAAGATTTATGCCCGTTCAACCACACTACCTGGAAGAAATTTCATTGCGTCTCGATTCACTTCATGATATATTTTATGCACAATGCCAGCATATATTGATCAACTATAACTTTTTTGTCACTTTCACTTTTTGTCCGGTCATTAGTAACTCGGCGCAGGGTAAAAAGGACAATTCTTTTTGTGATTAGCATTTCTAATTATTATATATCTCTGTTAACGTATTTTTGTGATCAGATGTTTAGTTATAATTTGACAAACTCGACCTAATTTAGTTTTATTGAACGGTATGTTTAGATCGGTTCAGATATTGTTAGAACATTTTCGTGTCATTGCATATAAAAAAAATTCTCTGGCCTTATCGCACAGTATTACGCAACAATGTCTGTTTTGGTACGTTTCTAAGGTAGACACTTAATTTAGAGTAAGGCTAAACCTATGAAGGCGACTGTTACTTTATGCAGAGATAAGGCGTGTCGATTTAACTCTTGGGGTTAATAACATTTCCAAGATTGTTTTCACGTGAAACTTAAGTCATTAACAAACCAATTGGCATAGCGGTCACCGTGCCGATTCTCAGACGAGATTTCTAAGTACCTATGCATTTCTTTATCTATTTTACTCGTTCTGAGTCTGGGCTTTTGTTTACTTGTCTATGCACGTGTTTCCATGTTAACAATGTGCGATTTTGCGACGGAACAGCGTTCACTTATGCATTATTCGTGCTGTACGAGATTGGAGAGCGGACGACGGTTGTGACCACATAAATTTAAATCCCCTTACTATTCTTTCTTTTCAAATATGGAACGGTTTCGTCAGTTAATATACTTACTAATATTATAAATGGGACACTGTGTTTTTCTTTTTTTCACGCCAAAACTTTAATAAATACTGTTTTGTAACAATGTTATTAGACTTTGCCATGTGCCTAGGTGAAACCTATTACGAACGAAATGAAAGCATTGCTATTTATGGGGTTATTATTACACCTCATCGTTATTATACTTATGGCAGCCCACACGACAAGGCGGCAATCTCATTTGAGATGATGAAGACAAATGAAGCGTGAAAATGCTTGCGTACGAAGTTGCCTACTTGTTAATACAGCGATTTGCTTAATTTCGCCGCGCGTTTAACAATATTATTCTTTTGATTTTGTGTTCAAAAATTGTCGCTGTTTTGTAACTCTTTATATAATTCTGTCTTTGCTTTCAATTTCGAAACTTGTTTACTTGTCAACTAGTAATTTATTACCGATATGTTTTAACCGCATACCAAATGAAACGTCGTAAGTAGCATCCATGCTACTATGCTAGTCTCCAGACTAAACAGTTACCTGAGTCTTTAAAATTGGATTAAATTAAATCACTAAAGATGTATTCAAGCATTCGTTGGTCATATTTCTAGACATAATAAGCCCAAGATGGACGGTTTGTCTGAGGATATGTTGAATTACTTAATAGCAGTAATATTTGTTTAAAGGTTCTTACTTATAAAATATATTTTGTGTTTTACAAGATGTAATATATTTGTTGGAAGGGGGAAAAAAGCGGAACCCGTACCTACCGTTTTACTCTTAATGGAGGTAGTAAATTAAATTTGAACGAAGCAAAACGACCTGCTCTGATCCGAGGAAGTGTCTGATGTTGTTGTATAAAAATACGCCTTGCAATTTGCGTTAAAAGTAAAATAATGCCGCATGATGGCCGACTGATAGCGTGAAAATTAAGTAAGATTACGCCAGCGACGGGCGGAAAGATTACTGTTACCGTTGATACAATATTATTATTATTATTATTATTGTGGTTTCAAAGAGATTTCTGCTTATATTCACTACATTATAGTAAGAATTATATTTTGAGACAGCTCAAACACAGCCTGTAATATCGTAACCAGAGATTTCATGAAGCATAAAATATATGAATTTCTAAATAAATATACATTTTTGAGCAGTTGATTATTCTATGAATTTCATATGAAGTAAAATTGTGGTTGGGTTGTATTCATATTTTTACACATGGCTAAGAAAGCGTTACAAATACATTAAGTCTTCGAATTTGTAAGATTTTGTTTGAAGAAAATACCTTCAAATGTTAAAGGATAGTTGCCAAAGTTTTATTCGATTTGGATTAATTAATTGACGCGTTTATTTTGCAGATCTGTCTAAAAATTATAGACTATGGACATCTACGATACCATTGATATATTGTGACAGATTTCTAGTAATTGCGTATCTTTAAAAGGAAAAGTTTTCGCAAATGCACGAAAATAAGTAACTACTTATGCGATTGTCATGGCCATCGGTTTGAAACTGCGAAACGCGTACGAATCCTACGCAAGTCTAATCTACGTCATCCAATATTATTATCGGTTGAAACAACAAGAGGTAGCTATATATACATCATCGCGGGACCGAAAATAAAAGATATAAAATCCAGGTGGGAGTGTTATTTAGGCAATATGGTGTAGTTCACTCCGTTCAGTACTCGGTCCGTTCACGATAAATCTTCGTCCATCTTCGAGTCCGCAAATAAATGTCTAGCTCCCACTGTACAAATGTTATTTAACAAGATTTGTGCGTGTACCATTTTATTTGCTGGATATTTATCCTACATTACAATATTGCATGGGATTTCTTCAACTCTGAATGCATGAAGTGGATTTGTCGTAATAAAAGAACAATTTACTTTTATTTACGGATTTACTCGATTGAGTTGCGAAATACCAATCAATAATAGATTTTAAGATACATTGGAATATTAAAGGAGACCATATTATAGCTTAACGGTAGCAACACATCTGTGGCTGGGATCTAACACGACCGATGCTAATTAATACTAACTGCAATGCCTGCTTGTTTGTTAGTCTCTTGACAAAAAACAGTTGTTAAATATAATATACAGGAACATGTATTTAAGTATTTGTAAAGAATAAAACGTTCATATTAGTAAACAGGCTATAATATTATTAATTGTTAAAATACCTATTCAAAACAACAAAATCTCTACTTTGGTTTTGTTATAACATTAATTCGCCAAATTGTAACAGATTTATTAATGTGCATGATAACCTATTCTACACAGTTCATGAGGCGGGAATATCTGCACACGGATAGGAGTTGAAACGATCTCTGAGTAATGCTGGCTGGCGCCTGCAGATTTTCGGCAAGTTTTATTTTATAATAGCATACAAGCTTGCAAATCAACTGCTGTAAGTAAACACCTTTCGTGGTCGGATTTTGACTACAGTTGATAGTGACCATCTGCAACTCCAGATGTAGGCTTCTCGTGACTATCCTATTGGTCCCATTTGTCCCATATTGTAGTGACAAGACTTTTAATCGGCCTCCAATAAGGCTGGCCAACATTTGTCAAATAACTTATATTTATTTTGTATACCTGGCATCAACATGATCGTCTCATAAATGGTAATAATCGAGCTAAGGTGCCTATTCAAAGCCAATTTTCCGACTAGTGATCACATATTTGACAGTAAGTTATCTTTCTAGACATTTTGAGGTTATATGTCTTGTATAACTGTATTAGAGGTGGAGAATTTCAATCCAACACACCATATTCTAGTAAACTATCTTCCGCTCCCTTAATAGACTGTGTCGGTCTATTTAAGTGGATTTATGTAATATGCCGGAGAGCTGCGGTAAATCCGAAAATCTCACTAATATGGCACTTTTACCTGATTTAGGATTCGTCGTGATAAATGCATTTCTTGCTTAAATACTATTTTGTACACGTAAATAAACCATGCTGTTATATTATGAACAAAACTTATTTATCTTATATTATGTGCGAAATGCAAATGGCATTAATTTAATGGATAAAAGTTTATGATCAATTTATTTTATTCAATATTTTTACACTTTTCATGATTAATAATCAGTATCATGTAGGTATTTGAGTGAAAGGGTAGTTTCTAAGCGCTGATTCTTAAGTAGGTAACTATACCAATAAGAACGAAAACAATTTGGCCTACAAGATTAGCAAACATACGGGATAAGTGTTTACTCTGCACGCAAACAATCCAAACACTCGCTAGCCTCGGAGGTAAAGCCGCTATTAGGTAAATGGTATTTTACCTAAAGACTAAATGTTTACCTTATTGTTTGATAGCAATTCAAAGTGTTTTTATTACGTGGTTACCTTGAGAACCATCGTTAGTGTACATACCTAAAGTAAATGTTCGAGGACAAACTTCCAGAATACCTACAATTCGATCTGCTATAAGCAATACGGTTACCTAAATAGTAGACAGTAAAATTTAAGTTTATTACGACATTTACTACTCTTAGATTCCAGTCACGATACGGTTTCTTCAATCAAAGGCAACGAGTTTTATTAACGTATCTATATTATCTGTTGTCTAGACAAAACGGTAAGTATTTTTTATTTGCGACAAAAGGATTTTGAACGAAAAATATTGACTTTAAGCTTCTGGATTGCCTCATCATGTTACTACTTACTCAATACTTTGAATATCTTTTATATTAGTATCTTTAGTGTTTATCCGACTACAAATTTTTAACTCGATTAGAACAGTGCATACATTGCATAAAACTTTTGGATGTTAAATATTACTTCTTATAGGTACGATTAACCGATTTTAAAATTGTAGCATTTTAATAAAACTGTTTTCGGAATTTATATTAAAAATTGACAGTCATGACTGCAGGCGCCATGTGGCCAAAACGCGGTAAAGTATAAATAGAAAGCCGATACACTGGAATCTCTATGACGGATTTCATTTAACGCTTTGTAGGCGAAGAATGTCAGATGCTGGCATTCAGAAAACACCCTGTTAATAAACTTTCGATACCTACAACATTTTTCACTCTGAATTGAATGCTAAAAAGGTTTTCATACACGCGCTAGTATAGTTACCACAACAATTGATTCTGTAATGGTTATATATGAAATTTACTAAATAAGGAGAAACAGTTGCTAATTGTAATGTCTTTGAACAATATGATACAGAAAAATTAAAATTAGAATAAAGAAAAATGTTCTTGTGATATTATACTTAAAATGCATTTTCATATTTGCAGAGCTCAGAAATATTTGCCACTTAATACTTATATTATTTAACATATGCGATACCTATGCGACATCACAATACTCTGACATCAGTACGTATACAATTTTAATGGTTAAGCCATAAACACCTACGTTATAAAAGAAAAACTAGCACATTTTATATTCACGAAGTAATCCATTAGTCAAAAGGCAGAACCAATATCGAACAGACATACGGTTCGCGGAATGGAGCAAAGGGTGCACGATACCCACGCTTCGAGTTCGATGAAATTATGTTCGCAAAGGCAACCGATTGCACCGCTTACTCACAACTGCGCCGCATCAAAGCGAACCATAGTAATGACTAATATTATATTCAAAAAGACTGTTTTTGATAATTATCTGTTAGTCTAAATTAATGACGGTAATAATAATTGGAACAGTTGCACACACGGCTATACGATTCCAAAGTGAGTTGCTGACCAAGCTGACTGATCCAAAACACAACTGTGAAAGTTACTATATGGATGTTTTTGATATAATGTAGGTATGTACGCAATTATATTTTCATTCAAAATTTGCGTTATAAAATTGTATTCGCGTTTTATGAATGTTATGATTGAAAATTTCTGTTTGTGTGATAGATTATTTACGAGTGTTAATCATAACAAACAAGATTGTAACGTCTTATTTAAACACAACGGTTTACAGAATAAATTACAACTTATTGTGTTTACGTGTCTTAAATCAACGTTTACTATTTTTGTTTTAAAAGGTTTATGGCATGACCCTGTTTTACCTTATACCTTATATTACAAGTAGGTATTACTCTTTGTGGATATTGATTACTTGCAAATCATCATGAGTGAGATAATTTCTTTCGAAATCAGTGATAAAGTTCAAATTTATTTTTAAGTGTAGATATAGAATATGGTTTTTAATAGTTTATCTAATTGCGTATTGTAAAACGATTCACAAGTACATATGTATTTCTAACATTTGTATCGGAAACATTTTATACGGATAACATCATGATAATAAAAATGTGCATATTAATATAACAACAGCCAAACCAATTGCAAAACGGAGAGAAATTTTTGTGATGGAAAATTAAAGTTACAATAATAATATGGATCTGCATACTAACAAAACTACAACAACGATTACCAGACGCATCACCAGACCAGACGTAAACATCACAATTCTATAATACAAATTCAAAAACAAACAAGATATAAATATTTAGTTTACATTTAAAACGTGTTCACACATATATATACCCTATAAGAATCAGACTTGCAAGTCCCCGGTCATCAATTTGTCCTCACCTATGAAATAATATTGACCCGCAATATATTTTTCTTGAGATATAGTATGTAAAAGAGGCAAAAAAGTTTGTCACGACTTTAGCTGATGGAGATTCTTAGTACCTGCCTAGTTCTACCGAAAGTAAAGTTGTAAGGTGGTAGAACCCTCTGTGGTTCGACTCCGGCGGCACTACCGCTACACCTATTTCTGCCTT
>DWQT01004633.1:0-11057 GCA_018244895.1 Myscelus amystis hages
GTATCATTGAAAGAATAAAAAAAGGAACTGTTTTAAGATTAAGGAATATAGTAGTAGAATAAAAATACTTACTTCTCACGCGGTGGACGAACACTAGCAAGGAATATTTTTTTCTGTACATTATTAGACAATCTGACCATTAATGCATCTCCATTCACAACTTCCATCACAGTGGCAGTAAATTCCTTGTCTTTAGGAGCAATAACTGGAGCATTGCTAGTGTAGTTCGTCCAAATTCGAAGACGATTCTCCTTGGCAATGCGTTCGGCTGTTCTTAACTGGGCCGCACCTGTAGCAATAAATTATCAGCACCTCGTCCTTTCCCTATGTATCAAGCAAATACTTAAATAAACACAATTACCTGACTTCATCACAGCTAGGGACCAGTCAACACATCTTGCAAACCCTTGTTTGAGTAAAGCCTCTGCTATATTTCCTTGTGGGTGTAAGATTGTGCCAACAAAGTTGTTGTTGTTAACTGATTCTAAGATAACTTCTACTTCCTTTTGTAGCAGTCTTGATTCAACAAAAAATCGAGCTTCTTCAGCAAACGGTTCTGAATCACCATCTTGTTTGACAGCCGGACACTATTTCAACAAATCATAGCAGTTTTTGTAAGTAATTCATTTAATGACAGTACTCAATAAGATATATTATGTTGAGTATGTTTGATAAAATTTACATACCCTAATCCCAGACAGCATTAATATGACTTGGCAGAAATCAGGAAGCAAGCAAAGACGTACTGTAGATCCATCTCTTACGTACTCTATAATTGCTTTCACTGGTTGTCCATTCCATTTATTCACAAACTGCTTAGGATTTTCAACAGACCATTTTATGTCTCGTACATGATTCTATAAAAAAGAATAAAGTGAATAAAAAGGAACTATCTGTTCAATAAAGTTAATGTAAAAGTAAATATTCCATAAGTGGAAGATTTTGGGCAATAATTTCAGTAGAATTTTTATAATTGAAAATGCCATAAATAAAGAGCATTAAACATGTTAGAGAGTGACAAAGTAAATTAATATAGAAACTAGCTTTTGAATTACTCTATCTTTAAAACCACATCAAAATCTGTTGCATAGTTTTAAAGATCTACGCATACACAGGGACAGGAAGCGAGAGTAGTATATGAACAGCAGAGGCTAATATTGGTAAAGAATAAAAATATTAAAAAATGATGAATGTTATAACTTACCTGAATATCAGTACCCCAGACACCTTTACCTTGTGATTTAGCTATGTCTTCTATTTCAACAAGTTTTTTCAGCTGTGGTATGTTACGACCACCATCTCTTACTCTTACAAGACCTTCAGCGAGTAACGCCTCAGTCATGTTTTCATCTTTAGTGGGATCTTTACCAGCCCACACTGTTCCATATTCTCTGGTTGCAGAGTTTGGTGGTTTCTCTGCTTTAAAAATAACCTCCTTGCCAACAAGTTTCTTCCTTAAAAATTCACGGGCTTCCCATGCAAATGGTTCATCTTTTGTTTCAATATCGCTATAAATAAAAGTTCTTTATTATACCAATGGCTAGTTTACAGCATGTATAATATCATATATCATGCTTTGTTCTGTTATATGTAGTTTGATTAGTATCATAATAACATTATGCAGATGTGTGAAGGTAATTAAAGAATCAAACAGTTTGTATTTACAATTTGATTTTACTTTTATCATTCATATTGATTATACAATTCAATACAATATCAATTTCAACCAGGGCTCCTTTATATAATATATCAGTTACGGGCAATCAGTAGGAGTGACTTCCATTAGTAATAATGTTGATATTATATTTTAGTTTCCTACGACCAGCTTCAGACAATTTGACTGTCTATCTAATATCTAATTTTAATCAGATAGAGATAAAAATATTTCTTATGAGTACAATAATGTTGGTGGTATATTAAAATTAATGTTAATTTGCTGTTTATCTTGTTTCATCTATTCTACATGACTAAAATTGATGGTGGCATGATGTGTGTTCGGTAAAATTGTGAAATTTGTATTTTTATAGTAATGATCAAACAGGAACATCAATTTAGTTCTCTATGTGACTTTAGAGTAGAATGCTCTGCCAGCATTTTCTGTAAAATTGATAAGTTACCTACACTATTAATGTATCGATCAGTGTTAATATACAGTTTTATTACTTTATTGTCTAAACCTTAACCTCATCATGCCGCCTAGATCCCTACATATCGTATTAATAAATATAAATGTTATAATCATAAAACCTGCCTATCAAACAGCATTTTAGTTTTAGTAATGTTTGTTTTATGTTTAGGTGTAGAAAAAAAAATCTGTAGAAGTATTTAAAATAGGGATGCGCTGGGTATTCAGATAGCACTCGGTACTCAGCATACTTGGTGATTTTTGTACAACTCATAATATATATAGGAAAATTACAGCGATATGTTGACCCCTCACGATATCTCTGAAACTAGAAGACCTAAAGACTTGTAATTTGGTAGGAATATTCCTTTTGGCGAGCAGGTCAACAAAGAACGGATTTTACGAAATTCCACCTGTACGGCGTTGCGGGGGTGTTAATTATTCAAATTGTTTTATTCATTATAAGGTACATACAATTTTAATTTATATAGCAAAGCAACGTTTGCCGGGTCAGCTAGTAACTAAATAGCACAGTTGCAGCGTCTAACTACAGCATGTACCTACCGCCTCATTATGGCTAGAAAAGTATTTTTAAATATTAAGGGTATAACTTAAGTACACGCTAACTTTTTGTGGACACTGTATGCCACATACATTTATTATCTAACAAAGTACTGATCACTATGTGTTAAATTATGATTATAAACATTAACACTCATAATTATAATACATAATAGACATCGTGATAAAAAGAAAAGACACAAGTAGAAGAAAATTTATTACATGGTTGTTTTGAAATGCAGTCTTCCGCTACAAGCAGATCTCGGTTCAAATACTGGCATGCACCTCTAATGTGTTATGTCTATTTTATAAGTTACAATTGAGGTATAATGGTCGAGGAAAACCATGGAAACACATGGAAACCCGCACACCTTAGAGTATGCTTAATAATGTAGTATAACACATCCATGATGTGTAAAGTCTGCTATTTGCACTTGGCGAGTGTGGTGGATTATGCCCTTCTCATTACGAGATGAGGCCTGTATCTAGCAGTGCAACAACTTAAATGTTAGAGAGAAGGGAAGTCTGAAGTATCAACAGGAAAATAAAGCAAAAGTAAATTTTATGATTAAGAGAAAATTATCAAGTACAGCAAATATTTCTAAACTTCACAAAGAATAATCAAACAGCTCAAATGATATTCCCATAGAATAATTATCAATGTATTACATATTACACAAGAATGGATTACAAATATCAACTTTCACTTTACTTAAACGGAACTATATGTTAAAATGCATGTTCTAGAGCATTCAAATTGAAGATAAAAAATTGGGCAAATCTTCTATCCACCTTGTTTAAATTTTGTTATGATGAAGTGGCGATGAGCACTGCAACAGATGGGTAGACAAATCTACTTACCTATTGGGTGTTCGCTGGCGAGCGAGCTTAGGTGCGGTGATGCCAGAAAGGGCAATCACTTTTTCGGGCGGTGGGCCGCCTTGGGGTTGTTTTCTTATAACAATCGTATCTCCCGACAACACCTATAAATATAACATCTCGTAAGTTTTTCGCTAAAATTTTATTGAATGTAATTCCAATTTCACGTTTATTTAAAAAAAAAATCGCATATAAATTTTCAATCTGCCTAATTGGATCGATGAAAGATGTGCAGAGTAGCAAAGCGCATCCATTTTAAAATAAAGCTTTGAGGTGATTGAGCCTATTGCAATCTGATTATTATATTTAGGAAAAGAGAAATTAATAGCAGAGGTTCATTAAACTGGAAGATTGATTTTTTTTAGTATACCAACAGCAGTGCCAACAGGGCAAGCTGCGTTTTTCAAATTAGCACGAGGCATTGCTATTAGTAAGCCATGATCGACAAAAGCAAAAAATAACGAATGATGTATTACCTGCTTTACTATTCCGACTTTATAGTTCGGAGTTGGTGCTGGAGCACTCATTTTTAGTAAGAGTCACTTTTATAACGTGATGAAAGGATTAGACGCTAAAAATTACTGACGAGGGCACACGGCAAAAATTTATGAACTGGCGAAACGTGGCGGACGACCAGTGTTTCTAGAAGTGAAAAACATATACACAGCTTATTAATAAAATAGAGCTACTTTCACTTTGTGGTTCTGCTTTATATATTTTATCTGTGATCAGAATTTGACTGAGTTGTAATAAAAAAAGTAAAGGTTTAATACTGTATTACTCTAAATATCTTTTATTTTGCATATTGTACATTTCTGTTTTTATGATTAGATCTCATCGTAGCGTATATTAAACATAACATCAATACTGTTGATAAGAATAATATTTTCTTTCAGTCATTCATGATTTTTACATATCTATGAAATAAATAAAATTGCTTATAAAATTGGCATGAATTGGCATTGGCATCACAACATTAGAAATGTTTATTGTTAATACATTCATAAAAATTCACAACATAATTTTTTATGTTGTTTGGAAGTCGTACAGCGTAGAGCGTGCTGGTTAGACAACGCGGACCACATCCACACCCTGCAAATCGATATTTCGTTCGGAAACATTGATACATAGTAAAAATATAATTCAAAAGGTTATGCTCCAATTGATAATAAGTATTATTTTATTATATGAATTTTCTATATGTATAGATTATATTATACTTTAAGTAACATCTCATGCATTCTATTATATTTTACTTGAATATGTTATGGTACTAACAGTTATAAATTTAATTTTTATTCATATTTTTTACTCCCATTTATTCCATGCTAAATTCTTACATAATATGAGTTATGTGTAGAGTATTAACTATTAATGGTCTGAAAGCCAAGGGCCAAAATTTGTTAAAATTTCTAAAGGCCGATTATTTCATACTAGTTGTTACCCACTGCTTCGCCCGCAAGATGCAAAAATTAATAATATTGTTTACACGTCATACCTTTATCGCGCACCTTTTTCTATAGCATTTATTTGATTAAAATGTTTATCTGTAAAAGATGGTACAACAAAGGAAAAATACAGACAAAAATGTTTTATTACTTTTATTACTTTAAGGGGTCTAAGTATTCCTGTAGATATTTTTTAAATGTCGGAATAAAGCGCTGGAATGCAATGCTAAAACTTTTATGCATTTATTTTTTATGCATTCAATGGGATGTTTAGCGATAAGTACGACTTTTATGAATGGTAAGAACAGGTAAATACTTACCTAACTTACACTTTACATGTCAGAAATTGAAAAAATCAGTTATTTTACTAGTTACAGGCAGGTACCGGTCATTTCACAGCCTTGTAGAAATATAAATGAATTTTAAATTTAGATTATAATAATTCGACAATCGGTAACTTCTCTCACTTTTCTGTGAAAACGTTGAAAGTTATTCATAATATTATGTAGAAAATCTTTTTCCATATTGCTAATCATTGTTGTTCATGTATTTTATATAAAATAGTGAATATCCACATCAGAAAATATTTAAATAATTTAATAATGGCTAACGCAGATTTCAGGAAGGATGTAATGCCCGTGCGTCCTAGAAGCGTTTATACAGCACACTCGTACAATCAGGTGGGACCTCCTATATTTTATTATCCCGTGTAGTACTTCAATTGGGCTGTAATTCTATACAATATACACAATGTAACGCTTAATTTAAATAATGGTAGACAAATTGATATTTTCCACCGATTACAATTCCGACAAACATCTCTATATTACATTGTATCTCGACAGTATTTTAAGAGCTTACTAACAATTTGATATCAGATTCCCGATGATGCGGATACTCAGAGGTGCATTTATGTTAATCAGACTGATTTCAATGATTGTTATAATGCGGTATTATATTTCTTAAATCATATTTTTGCATCTAATCTGGTAAAAAAGTAAAGAAAATATATCCCGCGTCCTGGTAAGGTATCTTCACGTAAAAAAATATTTGAAAAATACGTAAACTCGAAATCAGTTCACGATTATGTAGGTGTCTGCTTACAAATTCTATTGCTTATTTTAGGCAGGTCACCAACCTCTAGAAAGAGGCCGTGTTGATATTCAATTGCCTTATTATCACATTTGAATCTATTTTTGCGAAAAATACGTTCTTAATTCTGTTTTCATTACATAATTTAATAGTTGAAACAAGTGCTGTTTTTTAAAGTCGTTTTAACATCAGCGTAAACATTAGTTTTCATTAAATTTGCTTAGAATTCTTTATCCTGTTTTTTTTACTACAATAGTTATTTTGTGACACTAACACAACTCAGGCGTTGTATGGCCTGTAGCCAGTTTTGTAGCCACTCCCGTTGACTTCGTGGCTTCAGAGACAGGTGACATGTTTTGTACCATATTTTTGCTTTAATAGTTTCCTGAAATTTATTGTAACTAATAAGATAATCCCCCCACCTGTAATACACATCGATTTGCAGGAGGAGTCAAACTTATCAGCATTCCAAGACTACAGCAAGTTCTTAGAAGGAGGCCTCGGTCAAGCCGAGCTGGTGGGCGCGGCTGGCTGGCAGCCGCCCTGGCGCTCGCCGCTTCAACGAAAGGCACCTTTCTATCCGGGCGACGATATATATCATGCGGATACGTGGCGAGAATTGGAGGTGAGCGAGCATCGTTATCAACTAATATCATCCTTTATTTATCTAACAAAAGTTCACAAGATTTCCTTGTCATTGTAATTTCCATTGTATACTATTTTACAATTTTGGATGTTACACGATAAAATACATTTACAGTCAGGATAACGGTAAATTAGTTCAATGGAGTGAATTTAAAGCGATTTATCGTGAGCGCTTAAACGCTTATAGAAATTCCGTCAGAACGTAATTTGAATATTCATGTATTCCAAAGGTTACAGACGTGGTTGGAGGCGCCGGTTACAACGCTTCGGTGACGCCTCACGGTACTGTTTGTCTTAGATTGCGGGATCGCGTCAAGTGAGTCATGTTAATTAGTTTTAATCCAGACACAACTAACAATAATAAAGTGATTAATAATTTATACGCGCCGGTGTACGGAGCGCCACCTGTTGTATTTTGTGTAAACTGTACTTAAGTCCACAAAATTTCAGTAATTTAATCCCTTGGATATTCACTATTAAAGGTGAAGTAATTAGACTATATCTAGAAACAAAGTTATTATGTTATCTTGTATATATACACATTGTGTTTAAAAAGCACACTTGTAATACAATTTCCACCATTATCGTAATGTACTACCATGCACCAATGTGTCGCGAAATCTATTTGATCCCAACCAGATTTGTTGTAGGGTGGACATGACGATTGACGGCGCGGTGCGCGTGACGAACGCGAAGAACAACATAATCCTGGCGCTGTCCCGCTCCGGCGCCGCCGCCGCGCTCATCCACCCCAACGGCCGCGTCTACCACTACGGCTCCCGCGTCGAGATTCAGGCTCGCCACCAGCAGGGCAACAACAAGTGCGTGCATTTGCCAGCCAAGCGCTGGCCCACATTTACTTCGACCTTAAGATCATCGAAAAGCATTCACTGATCTAGAACGAGCTAGATTCGGCTATCAAGATTTGCAGTTATATAGAGCTAGCTTTAGGGCGGTTTCAGAGTAGCGTTTTTACGCGCCTTTTAGCTCGTCGCGTGTAGGCACGTATAGGCGCGCCTTTTGGCCTACACGCAACACAAGCGAAGCGAACACGCCGAAATATACCAGTTTACGCGCATCCGGTTTTTGAAGGGCGTATTGTAGCGCGCGTGTAAGCACGTATGCTGAAACGACCGTATACGTACGCGCAGAACAATACTTACGCTAGTCTGAAACCGCCCTTAGCTCGCGACTTTGTCTGCGAGTGATAGTTTGGTACTATTATTGCAAATGATACAGATACAAAATTTCGACAATGAAGAACTTTTATAAAGACTTTCATCCCCCATTTTAGCCCTTTCAACCCTTTTTATCGCAATAAAAAGTAATCTATGTCCTATCCTAAGGTCAAGACTATCTCAGACTATCGTCAGACAGACAGACAGAGTTACAATTGCATTTATAATAATAGTAGGAAAATAGGAAATAGGTCTAGTAGGATTTTAAACATTGTCCGGGGGAAGTAGTATAAGCCTATGTGCGATTCCTTCCTTATACGATTACCTCCAGCTCTTGCTGTTGCAAATGATGACTGTCTGCTGTAAAAGGTACGCGAAGATGTGGTACAAGGGGGTGTCGTTCACCGCGGAGCAGTGCGCGCTCGTGTACCTGGTGGACGCGGCCGGCACGCGCACCACCACCGACACCTTCCTCGACATGAGCCAAGACTTCACCCTCAACGTTTTCTACAAGTACGGCTCCCGATATTGATCTGATCAGGTCTGGCCAACGTTCCTCCCTCTCGGCATGCGGCCAGCGGCGGCATGATGTTTGTTCAGTTCGTGTGCAAATTAGCGTATGTACAATGCACACTGTTCAGTTGCCAATTGTAGGGAGTTATTTTCAAAAAAGACCAATTATCCGGACAATAATGGCTTGTTTCCTATACATACATATATAGGTATATGTTGTAATTACTTTGGTATGTTGTAGCTGTCCATTGTCAAAATTGACAATCAATCAATTGGTCACAATGGACCGTAAGTCTTTCCAGACGTGCGTACCGCTCTCATATTTTTAAATACTAGACAGTGCAGGGAATTGGGGTAGTGCAAGCAAAAATCATGAAACCTGTGGGGAAAAGCTTGCATTCGAGGGGGAGCAGTTGGAAAGCAGAAGGCAGTTTGTTGTTACGCAGTCAGAGCAGGCCCGGATTTAGTGTGTGTGAGGGGGGGCTTTGCCCCGGACGGCAAATTCAGAGGGCGGCCTAGTTCACTCTTTACAAATGAATGGACAAGTCATTCTTTACGAGTACTTTGACCTACACTACCCACGAACATGGCCTACTCGTATGTCCAAATGTCAATCACTCGGTGGACATCCGATAGCTGAAAATATGTTAAAGGTAAAAATAAATATAAGTGGGTGGGGGTGACAGTTTTTGCCTCCTCCCCTCCGAAAAAGATCAGGGGCCGTATAAGAGTGTGGCGAGTGAAGGGCGCGCGTGTTGCAGCGAGTCGCGTCACGGGCCGTCGTACGTGAACGAGGCGCTGTCGCTGCTGCAGGCGGCGCAGTACTGGCTCACGGACGACGGCATCGACAACTGGATCATCAACAACGTGCGCGTCAGTCAAACCTCCGACGGCCTGGTCAGGTACCTGGCGCTGCGTCGCTGCATATTCTCCCAACCGGTTGCCGCCCAGTCGCCTCTCAATATTCCCTGTGATGAGCGAGGGTTCTCGCGTTGTGGTCTCGCAGATTGGAGGGTGCGAGTGAAAAGTGCTTAATAACAGAGCATTTCATTTTATTTTCGTTAGTGTTACGTAAACAGATGTTAATTAAGTAGTGGAAGATATTTAGGATGGAGGGTCGTGGTTTTTGCCATTTTAACGACGCAAAATAATTTGTATGATTTTGAAAACCTAACAAAAGAACACCTATTTGTAACCTTTGTTCCACTTCTCTTGTTGTTGGATAAAAGACGTTGACCTCAGGGCGGCGACCTAATGGCCTACCTGTTTACACGTTCGTTTAAAATTCTACGGTGGCCCGTTCTCGGAAAAAGAATGGATTTGTTCTTTCATAAATTATGTATCGGAACCGCTGCTGTCAATCTCAAACGTATATATGGATAATGAATAATGGATAGCGCAATAAACTATAGCGTTGCTCGTAAACAATTCTTATGAGGGTGGTTTTATGTTAGCAAAAGATTGTTTAGCTCACACAAGTTTCGTGAATTTAAAAGTACTTAAATGCAAATATTTTGTTTAAACTGTGATAGCGTATTGAGTAGAGTCTCGAGCCCTCAGTCGAGCGGCGATGAGGCTCCGGTTGGGGGAAGTGATCGGTATTAATACACAACATAGCACGACACAATAACATAGCACGACACGTTTGCGAGTACAGAAATATTTGGCACTCTGTTCTTTCTGCCTACGCCGCTAGGCAATTGGCGTGATGGTTATTTATGTATGCATGTACATAACATATCACTTCCCGAATACAAAATAAGCAAGCGAGCGAGATTGCTTGGCGAATACGGAATGGGATCGGGCAAGTGTTGCGCGGTAGTAGTGCGAGAGCGTGTGGCAGGATCCACCGCTGCAGCCACAAGTACCAGCTGCGCACCAGCCCCAGCAACGGCTCGGCGTCCATCACCAGCCCCTTCCTGCACTGCACCGCCTCGCTCGGACAGACGCAGCATCTGTTTGTTCGGTGAGTTCTCTACTGTGCCGTGATGGTAATAATCATAATATCTTAGGACAATTCCACACGCGGCCAAAAAAACACAACAACAAAATTTAACATCACAACGGTGTAGTAAGATTTTTTAATTAATAATTGTTTTAACCATATTTTAAAACATGCGAACTCCAAAGACATATCTGGCAGATGATTAAAATAATTTAGGACCCATGCGGTAAAGACTTATCTTAAGAAAATTGCATTTACAAACAGGTATTAGTACCTAGTACTACCTATGTGTTGTTTTTGTTACTTTTCTTGGACATCTAGAATGACTACGTAAACTTCTGAACAGTTGACTTCTGAAAATGTTCAGAAACCTTGGTCGACATTTTTAATGGTTATTTGTAAGTAACCATACAGTTATCGCAACTATGATGCCACGAATGACATTAAGACGTGTTTTCAAGAATGAGATATTATATTAGAGATAGAGGTTGGATAGCCTTTCAACTGTGTCCTTACCAAAAATCACATCGTGGATTCCCTTTGCTACGTTTGGACGTAAAATGAGGACAAACGGACACACTTATATTTTTTTTGTTTTATAATATGGAAGTAGCAGACGAGCATGCAGTCCACCTGATGGTAAGTGGCTACTGCCGCCCATGGACATTTGT
>DWQT01004634.1:0-11053 GCA_018244895.1 Myscelus amystis hages
GCACAAAGCTGAAGTATGATGACTGAAACATGACTCTCATTTAGTGTACGTATGTATCTTACAATGAATAAAACAATTTCAATTTGAATTTATACTATTACACTGTACTAACCATTTTCGGCACAACTTCTTTCCAGAAACATCTGTCGGGGTCCTTCGAGCATAAATACGTTTTTGTTTTGACCGGCATATGACAATCTTCTATCCTGGCGTCTTGACAGCGCAGGAACAGATTCGGACCGACCAATACGTTGTTTGCGTAGCTGAAATGAAAAGCTGTAGTTACAGTTAAAGTTGAGGCTGATTGTTAAATAAATATGAAATAAAAATTACATGTGCATACAAAATGGAGTAGATATTATATTTCAATCTGTTAACATTTCACAGACAAGCTGTCCTAGTGAAAAACCAGGCAGGTTATAGGCTTATGGCCCTATGGTCGGTTAGAAATGCTGAAGATAGAGTATAAACTACACAGCTCAAATATGGATTTTAATTCTGAAATATGCTTACATTTTACTCAAACTTACACGACGGCATGTGAAGTGTAGTTTAGGATGTAGCCTTCAGTACGCCTATCTCTAATGATATCAATTTGAAAAAACGGAGAAAAGAGACGCCAGCAGGAAGAAATTACACCATAAACTAAAAAGGCCTGACATGGGTCCGTTGGTCTTTGTAGATGACAGTTAAGTTTTATTAATATTGGTTTTTTTTTATATAATTCAGCCCAGCAAACAGGCAGACGTGCCACCTGATGGTAAGTGGTCACCATCCTCTATGAACACGTGCAACATCCGAGCAGTCGCCAGTGCTTAGCCCACTTTAGAGGAGTGCTCTTTTTGGTCTATAGTATCTGCTTACCCTCCACCCTCGACAGCCTGATGGTATCTCGCATGTAGCGGCAACCACGTGTACACCTTATTGAAGGATACTTGCGTGAAGATATATGCGTTACTCGGATAAGCATATTCAGTTGGAACTTCGATGTTCACTCCGGTGTTGGGGTAAGCTGTAAGCTGAAAAAACAAAGGAATTAAATTAAAAGATTTCATATCTGTAATGAGACTATATTTCTATTTTAGTTACTATAATAGTAAGCCTTCTTTGTCATTCTCTAAATGACGAGCCGGACGGCCTCAATATGCTCATCAAAGATGCATAAAACCCGGAAGGCAATGGGTAAGGGCACTTTAGGCAGTCTATTTCTTCCAGAAGCGTTGCAGTAAAAAATTGCTTCGTAATATGTAAAATTGGTAGTATGTCTATCATCTTACTGTTTTACTAACAAAAGGGATATCTCGTTGTTATGGTTATTAAAGTTTACATTGTTATGTTACATCATTAATTCTGAAACATTATTGTTATGATTTATGTAAAATCCAACTAGTAGGTGTTGTGACAAGTTGATAGGTTCATTGTATAAAAATAAAAGTTCACACATACCTTCTCCGCTCTTCGAAAGTCATTCAGCTCATCAGGGTTGACATACACTCCGGCCGGCAAATTTTGCAGTATGCTGAGCACACAGCCATCGTAGAAATAAAGCTGCTTGCCCTTGCTCGAGGGATTCTTAAAAATGATCTCATATGACATGTTTCTGGAAATAATGTTTTTTATTAATTTTAGCTTTCATTTTAGCTTCAGGTGAGTCATGAAGTTTTACATTCAGCTATCAAGTTTAAAATATATTTAAACAACATAGCCTTATGGCATTTACAAGTATAATGTCAATAATATGGAAATTAGAAATAAAATGTTTTTTATTTAATTCAGTGCTGTGTGTGTGATCGTCCGCAGGTGAAATGAGGCTGAAGGAAACAGGCCTGCCGTGGAGTAGCTACTAACACTGCAAAATATGTCTAAACAAGCTTTTGACGGTGACGCCGGCATTTCACACTTAACACTTTGTTGACCAGTGACGAGTTAACTCGTCTTTTTATGTCCAAACGTTGTTGACCGGTGATGAGTTAACTCGTCTTTGTATTTCCAAACATTGTTGACTGGTGATGAGTTAACTCATCATTACACTTGCATTATCTGTTTTAATTTATAACACCAAGGGTGGTACAGAAAATTGAAAAACTTGATGTATTGTGTTTAGTCCTGTCCACTCTATAGCAAAAAATTACTTTTCCTAGTATTTACATTTTTATCACAAAACTTGGCGTATCGTGTTTAGTCGTGTCCGCTGATAAAAAGAAAAATTACTTTTCCTAGTATTTGAACCACAAAGGAACGTATCAGCGAAGAATTTTTTGATGAATTATACGCGGATAGTTTATCTGATTGTCCGAGTGATTTCGAAATAAATTGTAGTGATTCCGAAAGTGATGAATCTGACATTATACCACCAAAATGACAAAAGAGAAATGTTATAGAATCAGATAATGAAAGTGAATTTGAAGATTGGAATGAAAATGACTTTACACCTTCTTGACTTTACAGTGACATGACATGTAGTTACTGTGTACAGGTAGTTACTGTGTACTGTGTAAAATTGCCAGTCACCAAAGTGTTAATATGAAAAACTTGAAATGTGTAATGTTGAAATATAAACAAATGAAATTATTATTTATCATTTAAAATACTTGTTACCAATTTTTTTTAAAGAGTAAGTTTTTACTAAACGTCACAGATGTTCAATTTGAAAAAATTTATGCATAAAAATTCCTCCGTCTCTACTCTTAAAAAGTCTTTGTTGGGACTTTATGTACATATAATACACAATTTTTGTATTACATAATCCTACCAAGTCAGGGGTAGCATTGATACTATCTTAAGAGAAAAACTTTGCCGGCCAGTTATTAGCATTTACACAGGCAAGTGAGTCATTCAAATACTGGAGGGATATACAAAGAAAAATGAAATTGTATTTAGAAATGAACACCATGTAGTACGAGTCATAAGAATTACAAACCCTTTATATGATAAAATATCTATCTTCGCAATTGTCCTGATGCAACTATTTCCTGTAGAAAGACCTTTTCCAAATTGATCTTACTGCAAAAATAGCAAATTTTAATTTATTTTAATCACATCATCATTTGTTTGGATGAACAATGTGATGAAAGCTGTGTATAGCTGACAAATGTAGGTATTATAAAAATACAGGTATAGTTTGATGTACAACCAAGTTGGACTGACTGTGTTCCACTGCTTACACTGGGAAGCAGCAACGAAAGCACCGCTGCTGTTTTGCGGGGTTCATTGGGGCGATGGTCGCGCTGACCCAGCTGTACGCCAGCAGTTGAGGATCCTTCAGCAGAGCCCTTGGGATCACTCTCTTGTCTCTGTGTCACATGTCCTGTCTTTCCAGATCGCGTATTTCAACTATATCGGTCTTGAGCCGCAGTTTCAAGATCTCTCGCCAGATGGCCTCGCGGTGCTCCTTATTCGTGATGCCCATACGTAGTAGAGTATTGTCGTTTATTCGAACGAGTGCTCGTCCAGTTATGTCGTGCTGAAAGTGTTTTAAAACAATTTTTTACATAGATCTTAACCGCTGTGTACCAACTATGCTAGTTTCCTATTTTGCAGTCAACGGTTAAGGTAGTTTCTAAATAATGCGAATTTGTAATAAGAACTGATAAAATACCTCATGAAATCTTTCCCAATACAAATTGTAATAGTCACTACAGTGTCGCCGCAACCATTTCTGAACATCCGCCTCCGTCCATAAGTACACGGCTTTAGGGCGCGTTGTTTTTGTCTGTAAACATAAAAAACATACACCTTTAGTCTCACACAAAACTGATAATTGTTGAAGTATGCTTCATATTTACCTTTGATTTGTTTGAATTCAAACCGGAATCTTCAACCATACTGACTATTACATATATGTAAAGCTTCTTATTGATAGAAATATGATAAACCTGCAAAATTATTGGTCTTCTATAACAAAAAATTAACAGTTCTATTTGTTTTGAAAAAATAAGGAGATAAAATAACGTCGGTCTGACATGACATTTGTATGACTGGACTTCTATGATATTGTTGTCTATGAATTATTTATCAAACATATTATGAGAACTGTAGAATCTTTATTCCCTACAACTAATATTAAAATTAACAATACATAATTAATAAATCGAACTAAATAATTGAAGTATGTAGGTGTAATTAATAAATTGATATATATTGTTGTCTTCCTAATTAGATGTAGATTTAAGTGAAATAATTTATTTGTTTTTGTTTATATTTATATACATAATTACTATTATTTCAAATTAATAACTAAAATAAATAGGAAGTATACAATATATACAAACTTATTCTATTATTAAATGATAAAATTAATATAATAAAAATAATAATAAATTATAACCTAATTATAAATAAAATAACGAGTCCAAACCACTATCCTGTGGTAGGGTACCCAAGATACTGGCTGTGTTCCCTCTATATATATATAAATATATTAAATCATTGCGAACTAATGGAACTAGTTGAAATCGTGTACTTAGTATGTAAGCCTACCAACTTCTACAAACAACAAACACAGGCTGATATGACCCTTGGGATTTTACATTTTCATTTCTGTCATAAAAATATAATACAACAATATACCTAATATGATTCATTTGACGCAGTAAAACTGTATTATAATAACATGCTGTAATGTTATTTAAAAATATAGGTAATACATTAACTCCAATCATCCAATAACTCCAATAATTTTCCTTATTGAATTTCTGTTACCGTATTATGGTCCTACTTCCAAGGACAAAATATTTAATGTTGAATATTTGATATCTCTTTTGACTTTATACGAACTTAGTCACAGTACCACCTAGAAATGATTTAACGTTAATAAATGGAAATCCTTGAATTAGCTTCTGTAAGTAATAATTGTAGATATATTTTTCACTTGTGAATCTACATCTGATGATCTAAACAAAGTAACCCAGTTCGTATCATCAGAAGCTTCTCAGGATGCTTCATTAAGTGGGCATCACTTGAGCACAAAGCCGTATTCATTAGCAAATGAATGCACACATTTTATCTGTGCGTACATTAACGACTGCGATTATTCTAAACGTTAGTCGTTGTAATCAATTATTTATGCTATTAATTCCGTTTTACGTTCCATCGAAAACCGGCGCCAATACTATTTGTAAAATGGCTTTAGGAAACACAGTTCCAATTTCAAAAAACAAAACAAGTAATGCGATTAACGATTACATAATTTCAATATCGAATTTCGATTTTAGATTGTAAAAGTGTAAATAAATAGACGATAGATATGGTATTGCTAATATTTTAGCTAGGACATAAATCTTACTGATACATTATACTCACGCAAGGTTGAGCACCTCTAGCCGCGCCTAGCACTAGGTGTCCCGAAATAGACTATGCGTGCTACTTGTAAACTAATACAGGTAGGGCTGGCGACGTTGTAGAAAATTAAAAACTAAACTAAACTAACTAAACATGCTCTACCTATCACTACATGGTATAAAATAAAGTCGCTTTCTCTGTCCCTATATCCCTTTGTATGCTTAAATCTTTAAAACTACGCAACGGATTTTGAAGCGGTTTCTTTTAATAGAAAGAGCGATTCAAGGGGAAGGTTTGTAATATAATAACACCTATTAAAAAAGCCGCGGGCAAAAGCTAGTGAATTAATAAAAACAGTTCCGTTGTATAGATTTTTTTAAAGTCGATATTACAAAACAATTCTTGGCAATCTCGTTTTTACGTTTTTTACACCTGAATATTACTAGATATAGTCACGACTAATTCCTATTGGAGGAGGCAGAGTCTTAGGATATTCAACCCACTATGGTTCCGAGGAATTGATTTTCTTTTATATATTTGAAAGAAGCAGTACTATGAAGTAGTGATACAGTAGGTACCTACAGCTAATAAATCAAATGTTCTTCGTATAACCGTTTACAGATTATGACAATTCGAGAACATTCTATATAAAGAATGCGTGCGGTCGGAGGACCTCTTATGGAGCAAAGTTCCTAACGCTTTCTCTATAATTCCAAACGGAATATGGTGTATTCAAGATGTATTTCTATGTTTTCGTCGCCTAAGGAAAAAGCGTTATGCCCCTATCTGCCATTCATTTTCTCTCACTTTGTATTGCATACGGCTGTTTTCCTTAGGTGACGATTTCTTCAACTCCTATCGCACAGCTCGAAGGAATTTCGTTCCAAAAAATATGCCTTCCCTAAACATGATCCATGGCTGATTTTATCTACGAGTATAGCCGAACCGTGTTTGTTTACATTGCCGCTGCGCTCACGGCCGATCCACTGACACACTGCCGATTGTGCCAGAGTTTCTTCCTCGTAATACATTCAACAGGCATTTGTAGTTGGAAATATGAGGAAAAGTGGAAAACTCCTTTCCGTTTCTCTTCCGTTATTATTCATAACGTTGTGTTTTAGGTTTTGTCACTGACAATACTGGTCAATAGCTCCCAAAAGAAAGAAGAATTTCATTTCACAAATATAGCAGAATAAGGTGCTTACGTAATTGTTTTTCTTTTTCTTTTCATTTATAGTTTAAAGAAAAGGACGGATATATGTTAAAATCAATTCTGAAGCTCAGCGGCAATTCATTCATTCACTCACGAATTAATTTATTCATTTATATTTCTAATTTAATTAATAATGATACGTGGTCATTGCAGTGTAATACACTATACTACAGGTCTCCCGTATATACAGGGAAGTTGCGTACCTACTTCAGTGATAGGATGTAAAGAGAGTTAAGTAGTTACATTCAGCCAAAAATATAACTAACCTAGTGGCACAGTGTTTCCGCAATAAAATTTTGCTTTATACATTGCGTCATGAATGCGCCGGATTTAGATGTAGAGTAAATCTGAATTTACGAGTACGCTTCAAAATCTTCAAAGATAAGAACGATAAATGTTCTTATGTACTCGATGAAGAAAAAAATAAGCAAAACCAATCATTAAAATAATAATAATTTTCCATTTCTTTTTTCACGTAATTTTAAGGTGTTCCTACATGTAAGCTCATTTGCTACAGCTGATTAACGTTTTTTTGGTTACAAATTTGAGTGAATTGTATTCTTGTGGGGATTCACTTATTGGTATATTATTACTGTAGAGTGAAATCAAGAGTTAGACCAATAATAAACGAAACTGTTGCTGATTTGACCCGTGACAAAGAAATGATGATTTAAAATAAATCATTAATCTCATGCAGCAGTAAATAATGATCTTTTGCCGACACTTTCAAGTTTTATTTGAAACGCGGCACATGTTATTGTAACGAACACATGTTTGATGTCGGTTAATTCGTTATTTAACTTACATTCGTTTTATTATTTGAGATATTAAAATGTATGAGACTAACGTATATTATCTAATTAAATATATTATGTAACAAAACTAAGGAAGTATCTGTCTACTGTTGGAATATGACATGCTTTTTGTAAACCATCATTTCATAAATACAAATAATGTACATGTTTTCAACGTTGAAAAACAATTTATTCTTTTCTTCTGATTTGTACCCAACTTTAGGTGTTAGTTGAGCAAAACTTTGAATTTCGTTTAAAATGCTTTTGGTTTAATTCCATTTTCAGTAAACGGCGGAAACTTCACGCGAAAACACTAAACACAAACGAAGAGTATTTTGCGACAAATACAAATTTAAAAAGGAAAATGAAAACAGTCGAAATTTGAATAGTGACATATAAAAGACCAGTATCTAATGTAAAGCCAGTGGTACTTTCCATAAGATACCATCCGTCAGTTTTCGTGTAAGGTCGCGGGTACCATAAAAGAACGAAGGATTTCTATTGAAGAACTTAAATCACATCTTTTTCAAATACTAAAACTGGCAGAGCGCTGCTACTGCGCCACTATGTCCCTTAGAGACTATGGAACTATAAACTTTGTATAGGAAAAACTAGTAGAACAAAAAGAAGACACGAGATTTCAACAAAAAATTTATTTAATACCGTTTAAGTATATAAGAAGTGGAGGCTTGGATATAACGCAGACACGTCTATCGTAATATCGGATTAACGTCAACTTCATGTCACCCAATTAATGCGTCGATGGTCGTAAACATGATTTTGTGGTCACAAATAAAATAGGCCCTTATTTCACGAGGCTGATTGATGATTTATAAATCATGCGAACTTAAATGTAATCCCAAACTTACGCAGACATTTCTAGTGAGTAATATACTAAAGAATTTCTTTTTCAAAGCGAAGAAAGCTTGAAATATAAATTATTTTACATAATAAAAGATTATTCAGATTTTTTTTATTTATTAGAATTTTTTGTTCAGTGAAAATACGGGTCGTTTTAATTTCTCAAACGCGCTAGAGAATACATGAAGCTTTTGTCGAAAAGTTTGAAAACGATGAAACAAAAAAACAATAATAATCGGAGTTATTTGTACTATAATGAAACCGAACCTAATGATTAGACGTCGAATTTGAAAATATACACAGGCGTGTATAATAAGTATTTTTCGTTTACTAAAACTGCCATTCAAACGGCTCACTTGGTCGGGGCCTCTCGCCTACAGCCAGCTGGTTGGGGCGGAAAATCAGTCGCACTACATTGTTTTCCCAGTGAACATCGGACGGTGTCTGAACATGAATTTCTGAGAACATTTCCTGTTTTTTAAACACTAACAAAAATTGTTCTCGAAACAAAATGAGAGTAATTGCAAAATTATTTTTTGTATTTCTATTGTTTTTCAATGGAATATCATCTTTCGAGTTCCACTGGCTACCAGGGCATCACGATTATGAAGTGCATAAAGAGGATAAGGCGAAGAGTTTCATCAATGAGTGGACCGTGGAAGTGGAGGGTGGCGAGGAAGTAGCGCAACTGGTTGCCCTGGAGCTAGGCTATGAATATGGAGGACCGGTAAGCACTGACCCATGTTTTATCATAGATGTGTTGTACCCAGAAAATAGATTATACCCTCTCTAGGTAAGTTACAAAATGCTTATAAGAACTATGAAAATTTGTGAAGTTAATTTTTAATTTGCCTTCCTTTTAAGGCTATTACAATTTCAAAATGTTTATTCATATGCACTTTCTTTAACACAAAATAATTGTAAGCTGCACGCGTTGAAACTAAAATGCCTAAAATTTTTAGGGCCTTACATATAAAGTAATTCGATAAAATACCCTGTCCTATTTAATGACTTAAGCTAACTCCTTAATAATAGAGCGTTTATCTGTTTTGACCTGGAAATATAATATAATGACACACAGAATTCTTTCGCATTTATAATCTTAACAGCTATGATGGTTTAGTGGTTTATATTTCAATCTCCTCGTCCGAAGGTCTGGGGTTTAACACCTAGCACACACTTCAACTTTGAAATAAGATTATATATTAGTCGTTGTAACGGTGAAAATAAAACATTATAAGAAGTCCTTAGAATTGTTTAAAATTTATTCTTCTGTATGTGAAGTCTAACAATCCACATTCGGCTAGTATGGTAAACCGTAGCGTTGAAAGTTCTTGTCATGAAAGGAAACCAGTATCCAATTGAATAGGAATGATGAAACGGGTTAACAATACAAACTTTGATTAGACCAGTCAGTTCTTCAAAGTAAGCAGCTAGTGGATAAGTCGTGGGCTACCCCGATACAATGCTATAGCAATATCATATTACGCTAACGTCAAATACAATTAACTTTACAAAAAATATTGTGGCAAAAACACCGGCTGAAAATATAGGTTGTGTAATATAGGCTGAAAATATAGTACTTCCTTGTAACGGTCCAAAGTACACAATATTTCCTTAAAAGAACTGTCCCCAGTGAGGATATTAGAAACTTTTTTTGGCATACTTATTATCATAAGTACCTACCTAGTATACCTTAAGTACCTGTCGGTACTAAACCTAGTATTATCTACTATGAATATCTAACTTTTAACAAATGAGACAATTAGGCAATAAAGTCAAATGGTATGAAAATACTAACGAAAACACAAAATACACGCTATAGTTAATGTGTGTCTTGTGTATTCTTGTTTTAATTAATTCTACGTCACTTCAGCATTCATTGCTTTTATTTTCTTACTGTCATAAGCATAATCGTTCTCTTTTCAAAATATTTTCTAAATTAGTTTCGAAATTATTTTCATACGATTCCGTTCATTATTTATACTACCTTACTTATTGCGTTTCTGGAACATTATTTAATTAACGTGGCAAGTTACTTAATTGAAAATTAATATTATAATACCGGGGCTTTCTGTCGGTGCTGAAATAAATTGAAATTATTTCGAATTTGTGAATTATATGTATTATGTATATACGAAAAAGCTTTGAATTGTAAAATTATTTTACAGAAATAGTTATTCCAATTTTGTTTATTTTTGCGTACGCAAGGCACGAGTGAAAAGCGGTTGAACTTGTGTTACAAAAAAACGCTTTATTGTCACGTGTTACAGCCTTGCACTGATAAAAAGTTTTTTGGGTTCGCTAAATTTAGAAGTGCTACAACGGTAGGTTGGCTACCTGATGTTGAATGGCCAGCGCGCTCCCAACATCTGGATCCGCTCAGCATGAAACAACAAAGTATACCTCTGATCACTCGATTAAATGTTACATTTACAAGATGGCGAACAAATCAATAATATGTCATAATTGACAGAAATATTTCGTAACTCACATTTACACTGAAGACATTTTGTTATATAAGCAATTTATAAAGTTTTGGAAATATTTTTCAGTGCGTTCAGACGGCTTAAAATAGCATTATGATCCCAGTAGCTCTGCCTAATATTAATGGCAATACAAAAATCTGCTGCAATCAATCACACATCCAAGTTTCAAATAATAAAAGACCAAATGGGAATCGTAACTCGTATAGCTTTATGCGAACTGAAAGCTTAGTAATAGGGTACGATTGACTCTTTCCGTATGGAACTTTAAAAACTGCTAAATATTTTATTTCTATCGCGAAACTACAGAGGATGTGTTACATTGTTTTTTTTTTATAATACGGAAGTAGCAAACGAGCATGCAGTCCACCTGATGGTAAGTGGCTACTGCCGCCCATGGACATTTGTAATCGACCCCA
>DWQT01004635.1:0-11052 GCA_018244895.1 Myscelus amystis hages
CTGTAGCGCAAAGGAACCGACGCTATTGACCATGCAGTTGGTGGGCAATACAATGCGTTTAATATCAATTCAGCTATCTGGATATTTTGCAGCTATACATCTACTAGCGAACTACTTAGTGCTATGATAAAACAATACGACGCAGTTAATGTTTTAGGCATATATATAAGTAAGGTTGGTAATATTTAACAGAATAAAAGAGTATAACATGATTTTGACACGTAACTCGGTAATAAATATCAAATGGTTGTTTATGAATGGAAGTGGAGACATTCGTTGCTTTAATACGGATATTAACCCTCAAAATATATGTTAGAACTGGTTTCCGCTTATCATAGAATTGACGACGTGGCACGCGCGCACCTAATGCGGATAGCACACACACAGACAAGCACGCGCGTTTGTATACGCACACAGATAGGAACACGCGCCAAATTATTATTGAGTGCCGTAATGAATGAGCCCTAAAATAAACCGGCGTACAAAGCGCACATCTTGTATTACACAGTTTTGTAAGGAAAGGAAGTAGGAAGGCAGCTGGTTCTGACTTCTTTTTCTTCGGTTTGGTAATGATGGTTTGTAGTGCACTGCGCCTTTGTTCCGGTGTCCTGTCGCGTGCCTCGATCTATTATTGAGACTGTAAGTAGGTGGAAAGGTGTTCGGCCGTAACTGTACCGTTGCCACTCAAGATGTTTCGATAGACCAGGGCTGGGGTCGCGGCGACCGTCACGACGTATGCCCACAGATATTTTCTTTTCTACGTGTTCATGTGCGATCGAAAATTATAATTATTATCAGAATTATCAATTTTGCAGATTAATATTCGTCTAATATACGATCGATGTAATCTATGAACCTTTAATGATACATATGTATATCGCTGGCTAATATCTCCTAGATTACGATACTGTCGCTATGAAACACATATCTAATATTGATTATGGACGCGATTAATATGACACGTCATCGCGATTTGAGTTTTAAGCATAAACTACTTAAAATGATTCACTATTTTAATATTACTTTTATATGGACTATATTTTTTCACTTTCTTGTTAAAGTGTTTATAAATATCATCACAGTTACACTACTCTATTAGTCGTTGAATATCGTGGGATGTCTTATATTGAGTTAAAATATTCATCTGTTTATATAAGTAGTGTAGCTATTTAAAAACTTCTATATAGGATTTTTTTTCATCAAACTAGAATCTTATAGGAATAATTATGAGCAACTTTAAGAAATTTTGTTAGGGAATCATTAATCTATTCGCTTTGATATCATACTGGGGTTATGTAAGTTAGCAGCGACTTTAAATTAACACTAGACACCCTCATCCATTTACGTCGTTGTCTTCGCGGGATGCGTTGCACGCACAAGGTAATTAGTTTAATTTGTTCGTAACGAACGATACCGTTTTCTGTGCTTGTCGGTGCCAGCAATCTGTCCTGACAGTCAAACAGACTAGAGCGTTTAACTTAATTGTTTTCGCAATCACCTCTGTAACGTAACGGAGTTCGTATTGCTGAATGTAGTTTTATAAGGGCTTTAATGATACCACACTACTTCACTTGGTCGTATTTTCGAAGAATTGGTATACACTGCAAATCAATGGTGCTGTCAGTCATGGAGTGAAAAAAAGTGTGTTCCCTTTCATTGGTGAAACTGAATTTCTTGAAATCAAATCTTTTCTACCTCTATTTTACCGACTCGAAGATGAAAATTCAAATGTTCTTTAGTTAGTGCTCATTTTTGCTATATATATGTACATCTTTTTCTGTTCGGCCTGTTTATTACTTTTAAGACTTACTTGTATATGTGGAGAGTGATATTAATTAAAATTCCCCGCACAGTTCCCTAGTCCAAACAAAGAGTGCGTTACGGAGTCAATTGTTTGATGTAAAGAATGATTGTTTGGGTAGACGTAATATTGAACATAGTGGTTACATAATGTACATGGTTCTAATATCAAACTTAATCTAAAATCCACATTCGCCCACTCTTATCTGATTGAAAAACTGATGTGCTTACTGTAAACTACTTAACAAAATCTTTCAGAAACTATGACATTTATTGATGTGCTGGAATTTAAAACTGGTTGCATATTGCTGATGATGACTTTCTGCCTACCCCATTAGGGTGATAATACCTAGCGTGATGATAATCGTCGTAATGTCTGACGTAATAATCAATACTCAGTACATCATATAATTACAGTAGTAGGTAATCATCGGCATATTTTTTGACATGTTTGATTCATAAGATTAAATGATGTCGTGAAAAATGATTATTTCAAGCACTTCCTATTTGTTTCAGGAAATGAAGAGGACGGCAAGAGTGCAACAAACAACGGTGGCAATGGAGGTATAAATAAATTTAAGTAACGTTATATACATATTACATATTTTTTTCTTAATTAATACGCCTATATCGTATTCGAGAGACCTGTGTGGTCAAAGCATGAGTTATAACATAAAACTTATTAAATACTCAAATTAAATATTTTTAAGACATTAGTTATTTTGTATGTTATGATTCTGATAAAAAACCAGCATTTTAACGTAAATTACTTTCTGTATATATGTTCTTTTTTGTTTTTCATATTGAGTAGCATATTGTTATGATTATGAGGTTATTGTAAGTGTGTAATTTGACTACCGGATGTTTTCTAATAGTCTGAATAATGAAAAAATTGAATTATGATGACATTTAACCTAAACTGTTGTTCACTATCCTTAAGGGCACTATCTTTGTTTTACTTTTTTAAGAAGCTACATATTATGTACCTACTACAAGGTTTCACCATCACCCAGGGTCGACTGGAGGACAATGCCGCTAGGCATTAGGTTTGCCCTTTGTATGTCCTAGTTGTAGGTTACATAAATAAATAAATAAATAAATAAATAAATAAATGAGAGTTTTAAAGAATCGTTCGATGTTATGTTTTAAAAATGCCCCATAATCAAACGGTTATTAAATGTTTATATTATATGAGATTATATTAAGCGCATGATATAATAATTAGTGAACAGATTTTAAAATATCGCGCAATTTCAATAATCTTTCGCAATTGAACTGATATCCAAATAAAAACATGAAGGTGTAACATTTTTTCAATCGTTGCGATCTATTGAAACATTGGTCAGTCCACCCCTTTACGAAATGTACCGCCAGAAACGGAGTCGTTGCCTTCGGCCTTATATTATACATGAGTCAAAGTCGTGTGTAGTAAATCGATATGTGACCGCAACGTGTTTAGTTGTGAAACCGGCGAAACCTCCGGTGGCAGGAACGCTTCGCACAAATTGAGCGTTTCGCAACAGCACAGCCGGACCGGTATGCCTGAGATATCGTACGCACATAGTTCGCGTCTAGGACCTAGATGTTTGGACGTATAGAATGCTTTTACCATTTCTCAATACTAGGATACTATAGAGGTAAAGAAAGAAAAATATGATGTTTGTTTCAGGAGCTTTTCCCTCAAAATTGTTCCAATTGTATCGCAAAAATAAGCACTTATAAGTGATTTTGTAATTTGAACATGAATTCAAAACGCTTACAGCTTCATTATGTATATTAAGAAGATAAATATGAGATTAATATTAACGTTAAATTCTCAATTATTTACAATAACATAGCTGATCGTCGCCCGAAAGCTGTTAAACAAACAAGATTTGGCGAATTCCAATTATTCAGTGCCAAACGGGTTTTCGTTCCGAATGTACATGTATAGTCGCGCAAGAATTACTAAAATTACGTCTGCGTAGATGCAATGCAGTGAGTAACAATCGTTTCGTAATAGAAAGTCTGGTAAGAGCCTGACTCAGGACCTCTGGACTGACTTTACTGTTTCAGTTCAGAATGCGTCGATACAGAAGCCTTTACAATAATAATCATGTTTGTCATTATTATTATGCAACGACGAAGACTTTATTTATAATTATCTCAAAATCGAAATAAAAACGTTTTTAAAGATGTTACAGAATTTACGTCACAAGTAAAATTTGCGGCGTAAATTAATTTCAAAACTTTAATTTTTATTTAATTTAATTTCTATGAGAAAAAATTCACCGAGATTCGGGAGTACGATGAATCATAACATAGATTAATCAAAATTAACACGGATTCGATGTTTGGGATATACTGCAATAAGTCTAAAATACTTTGTTAAAATAATTCAAAACACATCTTGTTTCAAAGATCCGAATAAATTACCTTTTATTGTTTTGTATGACCAGGCTTAATGGCGATCGGCATTAACTATTTATCACGTGTAATTTAAAATTTAGTGCTCCCGTCAAATTGTAAGACTGATTGACAAGTAACAAACACCCAATCGGGGTCATTGACCCTGAACAACTGTATCTATACTCTCTATGATTCCAAACAATAACCAATTTTATGTGCATAGCGTCCCAAGAACACGATTCTCGGTACGATCGTGAAGGAGTGTCGAAAGGCAATAAAGGCCAAGTTAGTATGCCACGATTAATATGCGAATGATGTTTGAGCATCCTGACTCCCTGATTCGAATACAATCAATCGGCAAATGTATTTTGACCTATCGGGCCCTATACAATCTCTAAAAAAGGGAGCGCAAAGTAATCTGGCGATATACTTACGCCTCAGTTGCATCACATATCGAAGGAAATGAAGTTCGAAATTGTAAGAAGCTTAGGATGTTACGTTCGGTTCACCGGTCCAATAATTTAACGAGTTTTTAATATAATTTTATTATGACAGGAGTTTCCTATTCGTTTATTATTCTTTCAAAATGCATTAAATACTAATAATTGATCGATAGTAACTGAATTAATTAACTATAACCACCAGCAGTTATTGCTCGTTTCCACCTCCCGATATTTGATCTCATATCAGACAGAGCCTGTAACCTGTACCTCAAACCAGACAGCTAATAAACTGTATATAAGTTTGTAAACCCATTCGTACTTGTAAAACATAATTTTACAACCAGTCACAAAACAACATATTCAAACAAATATTTGTCCGGGGATAGAAAAGAACCTACACACCACTTGTCATGAATCACGTTCACTACAGGAGCAATGGGCCTGGAATGTTTCTGAACTCTAGCATCCAAGTTAACAGTGAATTTATGTACATCACGCGGCATCTCATAACACTTTTGGATGGATATGTCGCAAATCGGTAAAGATTTTTTCCTATTAGTCATCGCGAAGATTTTCGGTAGTCTCCGAATCATGTTAGCGCAAACCGTTGACTAACCGTTACACAACATAACAGTTGCTGTAATAAATACAATCTTTCATTTATCTTTTACATTATAATGTACTATCGTTATAAATGCAAATGATGAGTACATTAAGAGAATTTACATCGCTTCCTTTTTTAAGATTTTATTCGACTTGCTTGCAAGTTCTAAACTAGAGAAAGAGAGATGTTTGCATTAATTTGATTTTTAGGAAGCAACGTCACTTGTGTATCTAAAAAGAACTTATTATTGGCGAAACAAGAGTAACAGGACACTCGTATTGAAGCTTGCCGAAACATAAGTGTCAAATGCGTTTAAGGCTTTTTCAAGCTGACGTTTAGTTCTGTCATCTAACGCTAGATGTCATGATTAACAAATAATATTCTCCACAACATTCAATAAGTAAAGGTATTTAATATGCGTCAAGCTTCGTACCTTTACCAGAGAGTTGCGGCTGCTATAAAAATTAACACAAATCTTGCCTGAACTGCAATGCTTAATTACCGCAATTTAACTACACATAAATTGTTATAAACATTTCGCGCAATAAGTAATTAAGACTCGACGCGTTGTACAAACGATACGATCTAGCATATTTCTTCAACGAGGCAAGACACGAATCCGAAAACAATGTTTACGGTGATCGTCATAACAAAGTAATTTCGCTTTCGACACAACAGTATAGAAGATCGGTAATGTTCGAGCATATGGCGAATAAATCGGCGGCATTTCGTTAGCCCCATTACAAGTACGGTCAGCAGCTGAACATGGACAGACTGGTTCCACAATTTGTAGCGTTCCAAACTGGTAATTCAAAATAGAATTCAACCGTGATGATGCTCAGCTCTTAAAATACAAGGATAATGGATATTTAGCTGCAAGGCTATCCAGCTTGAAAGTTGAATAAGCTCTAGAAATAGTTGTATAAATATCTTCATAGTTGACTAAGAAGAATTGTAATTGTTTTTGGTAATTCATCTATGTTTATCCATGTTTATTTAATGCAGCTAAACAGCGGCAAAATATAGTTAAAATGCATTTGTGGTACTGGTTAATAGCGTAAAAAAATTATGTTTTCGTGTAATAAGTTTAAGGAAAACAATATCAGAAAATCTGTATATCTTAAAGTTCTTTAGAAATTGTTAAGGTATATGAACTTCGCCAACCCACACAAGCATGGGCGAAGTTTCTGAGATGAGTCTATGTCCAAAATGGATGCCCACAGGCAAATGCTATTATTCTTATGGCAGTTTTTTTTTATAGTCGATTAAACCTAATAATGAATGTTTTGATGTATACCTATTATAATTATTTACCTATCCACTGTAGGTGTGCATTATATACATTTTGAGGCGGAGAGTACCCAACTTTTTTCCTGACGGTACAGTGGTATCCCGTGGGTCACTTTCAACGTTCCTTGCGCAATTCGCGTCAGCATCCGATGACATTCCGTTCATGAATTTCCTCTGACCACTTTTAACAATTACCACGCATTGTTACGAAGCTCGTCATCTTTGTCGTGCCATTGTTTTGTTAACAGTACTTGTATGAGCTTTTGATATATTTCGATATTGAATTTTATTAACTACATCGCTCTTAAATACGGCTCTTATTCTTAGTTTTGGAGATAATGTTGTCACTTATTGGGCTGTAAGCACTAAAAGCTTTCTACTCAAGTTAGTTATCAAACGACTTTTTGGATGATTAGTTACTCGGCTTATGTTCTTCTACAACTCACACTGTCTTTATCGTAAGACGAAGGAAGCCCGAAAGGGCTCGAAAATTTGCTGCTTAGGGAGTATCCATCCAAATGATGAATTTCTCCGGAGCGTCTTTGCATAAGTCTTTCTGATGAGCATTCGCGTCAGGGCTGTGAGTTTTGCTTAAAGCTAGAAAACTGGTTTATAGCTGCATTGAAGAATATATTATGTCACCATTAATCTACATATACTCGTACTAATAAAATAAAGCTGAAGAGTTTGATTGTTTGAACGCGCTAATCTCAGGAAATATTAGTCCGATTTAAAAAAAATCTTTCAACGTTAGATAGCTCATTTATCGGGGAAGGATATATAGGCTACATAACATCACGCTCAGATGAATAGGAGAGGAGCAGCAAAAAAAATATTGCGACAACGGCAAAATGGCAAAGCAACGTTTGCGCAAGCTAGTCCTTTATATTCTTAGGACAATTTCACACATTTCAATTTTCCACATTATTTTTATACCGAAAACATCTAATTTATTACATTTTAAATTACTTTAGCAATCACGGTTTATGATACTTCTAATTTATGCTCACTGTGCTTAACTCTTGAAGTTATTAAAAGATAACCTTGAATGTAATCATGACACATATTAAGTATTTCGAAAATCACTTCTGTGTTGACGCGGCCTTGTTCATATTTGCCAAAGGTGTAGTAGGTACTCAAACGAATCTGACAGAACAAATACGTGAGCCTACACGCCTAATGTAGTACAAACAAAGTATTGATGACATGCGATGTGTTTTGCAAACGATCTATGACGTAGTATCAGGCCACTTTCTCTGATGACAAACAAACAGTATCTCTTTTTGGTATTATTATTGTTATACCTTCACGCAAGGTCTCAAGAGGGGTAGGCTGAAAGCACCGCGTACCAGATGTCTCCATATCACCTGATTTTCTTCAGTTACGTATCTAATATGTTTTTTTCCCTTATAATTATCATCATCAGCATTATGAGCTTCTTCACACGAAAGACTCGTGTCTGGTCTCATAATGAAACGGCTTAGCCATAACCACATAAACCAAACGTGGGTTAGAAGACTTCACACGCATTAGAAAACAAGTAAGTACACAATCAGTGTGCCCAACTACTGCATGAAAACGACTCGCATATCTATAGATGCATAACAAAATGCGTTGCTACCTGCATATCGACAATATTACCTACGTTACCTACAAGTATACAGACCTTACCTATTAAGCAACAATCAGTTCACCGGTTTGAGCAAAGATTTTGATTTAACCCTTTTCCCTCCGACATGAGATACGTTTTCAACAATGGAACTATAGCAGGTGGATAAGTTTGAACTTAACCGTAGAAATGTCTTGAATTTTAGCTTTTAATACTTCAATAAGCCGATGAAAGCAGAGAATTCATTCAATGTTTCATTTTCATTGCACTGCAAACACGCATGCTTCCTAACCGCAGTGTAGAGGTACGAGTAAATTAAGTTAATTAAGTAAATTGTCCCAGCAATCGCATCACTTAAGATTAAATCGTCAGCTAAGTATTCCTAATTCCAATTCAACGGTTGCCGTATTAATTCTCATTAATTTACAATAGCTGCTTGCAGACATTTTAATGGAAGCTAATGTTTTTTCTTGCAAAATATTACCTAATATATTTTAAATATATTTCTTTCAATGACAGTCTTTATTTTAACCGTATTAATTTTATGAATAAGAAATCCTTTGTCTGCCAACATACCCAAAACCTTTAAGCACTAAATTTAAATTGATGTGGAAAAAAAATTGGTAAAGCGCTCAATTCAGAATGCTTTTCTTCTACAGTAATTGATTTTTTAACTACGTCTTAATTTAAATATTTCAACCAAACAAAGTTCCTAGTAATAACCGATTAAGCAGTTGAAACATTAAATACTAGAATCGAACCTGCTGTCGGGGGTTGAAGGTAGATTTACATACTTGTAATTTTATTCAAATAATATTTTTAACATATTCTCTGCACTATCAGGAACTCTTGCGACAAAGGTTTACATAACCCACAATCGTACCTAGGTAACAGTGGAATCGTCAATGACATGTCACTTCCTAGATATTCGATCCGATACGTTATACGCGAAGAAAAGAAAACGCGACCACATACATACATAATATGTACATAATGTCGTAACTCTCATGATACTCAGAATATCAACAACCAAAAAATGTTTGGACAACGTTCAAAATTTATGTTGTACATATTACAAATTTCTTTTAAATGCAAGTTAATTTTCTTTTATATGTATGTACGCTAATTTTCTTCTTTTCAGTTAAGTGTTTTGCCTCAAATAAGTTTTACTAATATAAGCCTCGCTTTTTTCGTATTTGAAATTTCTTAATATTCACAGATTACACTGATAAAAAATATGAGAAGTAAATATTTCATGTATTAACACGTCTTATGTGCATTGAACTCGTAATGATTGTATAAATCGGTATCAGGTCGTAATAAATTATATAACGGAGAAGCAGGTGGTTTTTGCTTCATGATGAAGACGATCCGTTACCATGACCTGCGGGTAGAATTCCAAGACATCGAGAGGTCAAGTGGAATAGAGACTGCGTACATCACATTAAAATGGGATGAATAAACTACATATTTCTATAAGCTATTTAATGACCCACGATAATAAAATATAATTTAATTAAAATTATACATAATTTGATAAAAAGGTAAATAGAATACTACGTATAACAGTTACATGTTTATCTACTGAATAATTTTAAACTTTCTTAACGAATATCTGTAGTAACCCTTACAGATTAATTAGAAAGTATTTTTTTCTAGAACTTCAGTTATAATTAATGATTTATATGCGATTCAAATGACAAAGCTACTCAATATATTGTCCTTTATACACTTACCAGAAAGAATTGATTCAAAATAACTGTACGATAAAAATCCTTAAAGCACACCAATAGTAAAAAATCACTTCAAATCACTGCAATCGAATTGATGAAAACACCAAAATAATGTCGCTACAAAAATTTAATGCAAAGTTGGTCGAGAAAAATTTGTACAAAAAAATATTTATCGAAACCGCTATAATTTGAACCGAGTGACCGTTATGAAGTGAACTTTAAGGTATAAAATCGCGTGGCATTGTAATAAGTGACGTTGCGGTGATGCGCGCGTATGTAGCGTGTTAGTCGCGTCATGTGTGCCACTACTTTGCGCATACGCACCTGTGGTTCGCCCACCGACAGCCATAAGTGGGTGACACAGAATTTACAACGTGATGCCAAAAAGCCTAATAATCGTATGTTATTAAAAATACATGTAAATTCCACTTCGATCACCGCCAATAATCGTTTTGGGAAAACCTGTGATGAATAAAGGAAAATATACTAGCCTGTAATTGTTGTTTTTCCATATAAGAAAATTGGGACTGCCATAAATATGCATACACGTTATGTAGACGTTTATTTGATTTTGCATAGCTATGATATGACGTATTTGAAAAGTTTGAAAATATTGCCCTAACTTGATGAAATAACGGCATATTAATTAAGACCACTGTTAATAAATTACTATTGAAATTATTAAAAACCAAGTACATACAAATCATATGATTTCTTGACAAGATAATCTCAAAACGGCCTACACTAAGTTATTGTTAAAACCACATATGAGTAATCCGAAACAAACATTAAGTACAGTATGTACTAGTCATTGGATCTTCTGAACAAATTAATTTTCTTCGGGCCTTGACCTCGCGTAAGCATCGCCTACTATCTGCTACCACCTACAGCGATATGTTTGCGGTAAACATTTAAAATCGATGATAAATGCGAACTTTAACAACATAGAAAAAATTCAAACGAACGCTAACACATGTAAATATTTGGCTCCTGCGGAAACGTATACTACTTTGCATTCATTGTCATCAATATGGCCTTAAAAAATCCTTCGTTGCCCAACTATGGGACATGGTATCAGTATACGAAGGAATAGTTGAAGTTGCTTTACTATATAAATTATAATTAACACTCCCGCAACCCCCCTAACAGGTGGAATTTCGTAAAATCCGTTCTTAGCTGACCTCT
>DWQT01004636.1:0-11052 GCA_018244895.1 Myscelus amystis hages
TATAATACTTATATAGATATTTTTATTACGACCAGACACAGAACAAACAAATGTGCTCATCACACAAATGTTTGCCCTGGGTGGGAATCGAACCCACGACCTCCAGTTTCACAGTCAAGATCACTAACCGCTCGACCACGAGGCCATAATTTGAGTCCTATAGAGGTTCTTTGACATAGACAACATGAAAGTTGGTTTAGGAGGCAACGCGTTTGCATACATACCCATCGTACATAACCATCACGCCAGGACCCTAATGGGATATGCAGAAAGCATAACAAAGCAGTTGCATAATCCTTCGTTAACGGAAATGTCCATAATATTACAAATATAACCGTCCAAACCGTCCATAACAGTCCAAATGCCTATTCTTGAAAGAAATGATTCTTGAAAGACAGAAAGAAAGAAAGACTTCAAAGAAAAAAAGAATAGAATCTTGGAAGATGAGAGTGATAAGAGAAGTTACAGGGATACATCAATCCAATCAGTAACATAATTATAAAAGCTACGTATCTCAAAACAACTATATTAGCCTACATATCTATTGTATTTGTCAAGGAAAAACGCGACATAAACGCAAAGAACTTCAAATAAAAATAAACTATTTCCTCTTCGCTTACATCGTCATAATAAAACAGGAAACAGACGGTCCGATAAAACAAAATGTAGAGGAAATGATAAGTTTTATCGTTCCTGTCTTTGAAACGAATGAAAATATTTGAAATGTTCTTGTAATAGAGATAGCGTTTAGCATGAATATTTTTGCTTGTGAATAGGCCATTTTGGTTACGCTTTCGGAAACGGATTTTATTCAGTTTTGGGATTTGTGCTCAACGACTTTGACTGGTCAATATCATGAAATCATTGGTTAAACGTCTTTACCCAAAATCACTACGATATTGTTAGGGAGATTCAGAAATATATACAGCGCCATCTAGTGCCGTGCTCACAGAATACTCTTATTTGTTTTGTTCAATGGCAAAAGTTTAGTGTATATTATCTAACAATGTAGTTAGCGAAGAGATACTAAGATATAGATCTATAGTGGTTACTAAAGACTAATAAATATCAAACGAATTGGTAGAAAGTTTGTTTCTTACAAAAAATGACTATAGTTTTACTTCAAGCTTAGATGAAATAGCTATGGTCTTGCTAGTAATTCTGAAACTGTTATGGCTTTAAGTGAATAAACCGCTTAAGGTAATTGATGACTATTGTTAGGATTGTAACAGATGTTGGAAGTGCAGTTAAAATGCAAATATTTATTGTTGCAAATATTTAATGCAAATTATTTTAGTGTTGTTCACTGTCAAAGAACGTAATATCTACAAAAGTTGTATAAGAATACGTCGAACCGAAACAATCCAGAATATCGCCTGCTTCATCAATTTGAAACTTGAAATTCAATGCTGTTTAGCAGCAGAGCAGCAAGCTCAACCGAGCCTGTTACGGCTTCCAGGACGAACAAAATAAAATAACTAAACTGTCCATGAAATAAATCATTTTTTTGTTTGTTTGCATAAAGAGCAATTAAGATACGAGTAGCATTCGATTTTCCGGTACGTACTCGAATTTTATCGCAAATACCTCTCGTTGTATTTGCTAGATAGGTTTACTATCCGTGAAATGGGATGTAGTAACAAAATTATTTGTAAACGGAATGTAGTTAAACGAAACAATTGGTTTTTCGTATTAAATATTTTACTAGGCTTTTGAAATAATTTCACTTAACAATAGCGAGGAAGATTATTATTAGGATTCCTCTGTCTTTATCGTCATCGTGATGCTTTATTGTATTTAAATCGAAAGGTATTTGTCGCTGAACAACTAGGTACATCGTACCGTAAAGGCTACGGTTTATTGAACCAACATAGTATTTTCATTTGTTACGGATACAAGTAACAATAACATCGGCATCTAATTCTACCATCGGTGCTACATCTACCGTTTTATACAGCGTTCTAGCTTCTAAAACTAAAATGCTATTTGGTAGACCAACAAGCACATTTTCAATATTCAGGAGTGCTTACGTCAATGTTGCGATCGCAATAACTATGTTGGACAATTTACAAATCAAAATGTTCGACGTCTTCGACTAAGAAATGTTAAATTTTAAAATTTATTTTGTGACCCACTCATTTCGCCCGGCATAATATAATTCTGTGCGCCTCATTTTGAAAGATTAAGAGGATTTAAGAGACTTAAATGGAACAATCCTACCATGACCTATTTTTATGTAACTGTAATGCTCTAAGTAACGTACCTAAAAAAAAGCTGAAATTGTTGGAGTTCTTCCGGCTTATACCAGGGAGAATTTATAAACAGACAGACAAGGGCTCTCAAGATTAACACTGTTTGCTAATATTAGCTTGTGAAAATGTATTTTAACAACAAACGGTTTTTACGTTCTTGTAGTAATCTTTCTGTCGTTAATTCAATGCGAGTTTGTCTCTCAAGTCTGAGAAACAGCTATAAAAATACTCTGATAAAATCGATCGAATTCTACTTATATTTTATATCACTGATGACCATCAAAATCAATGTCTTAATCTTAACCCATCGCAAGCACTATATTGCAGTAAATTATTCAATGATCGTCATTAATGGCACGACCTTCGACAGCAAAGGGTTAACATCAAACAGTTACAAGCTCAAAGTGTGCACGAAAGAACTAATTCTATTTTATTGGCACGAGACATATACTCGTCATGAGGAAGAAAGATAATGAGTTAACATTTACAGTAACTTCTTTAATGTCATATGTAACTAATGCTGACGACTTAATCCCAGTTTAAGCTCACTGTAAAGCGAAATTCTCAAAGCTACGTAAAATTCAATTACCCACAGCCATTAAATCTAAAGGTGCAGTTGGTCGTTACGTGTAGTCGCTTATTAAATTCTACTCCTGCGGGATTGAAGGTGTTCAGAGTTACCTCGCGCTACGGAAAGGGAGCTGACTTGGCAGCTAACGTAACTTGGATTGAGGAACCTAAAGAGTTATAATACATATTGTTTCGTTCCAAAAAATATTTAATTGTCATAACAGATAGAATTTAATAACTTTATTTTTATATTTACTAACTATATTTGTTAACCGTAAAAAAAGTAATGTGCTTTTGTAATGTATGTTACATTGGAGCTTCGAATTTATATTTAGCATTTAGAAGGAAACTGAAATAAATTAAAATTTATTTATTTTTATGCATTGGCCAATGTTAACACCAAAGATAAAATTGTTTATTCATTGGCCAATGTTAACACCAAAGATAAAATTGTTTATTCATTGGCCAATGTTAACACCAAAGATAAAATTGAATGACACGAGCAAACTTAATACAAGCGAGCATGTAACGGATGACATTAAAAAAATACAAAACGATTAGACGAACAGGGAAAGCAATACTCATGTTTTAAACCTGATGGGCTCTGAAGAATTGACGGAGACGATTCAATGTATAAAGTTAAACATATGTGTACTCGCATATTGTTAGGTATACAGAATTGTAACGGAGGGGTGAAAGTTAACAGCGGTTCCGGATAAAGTTCAGTCAGCCGTTGTAATCGTTTCATTGTAAGCGAAATGTGGAATGAACGCGACATACGGATCTTGGTACGAAATAAAAGTAATAATAAATGTTTTGGGAACATTAATACGCAGGCATCTGATAACAAGACAGTTTAGACTATGGTAAAGGAGCAGCTAACAAATATTCACATTTCGAATCTTATATAGATGATTTTCCATCCAAACGCAGAAACACTCAAGCGCATAATGGCAATATTTTTCTGGATGTTATTTCATTTATTTTACCTGAATTAGCTGTCAAAACAACCATCTATTATATTAAAAAAAACAGTTAATTCTGTACAAGTTTTATTTTAACCTTGCACTGGTTTGTAATCCACTTCTGGTATTTTCAATGTAGCAACTTAACATATATAATGTGAAATTTTTCCCAATACATATCCTCAGAAACCATATCCAGAGGCTTCATAGCATATTGATCATAACAAAGTCTATCATTGCCAGGATGTTACTATATCCGGAATCAACCCTTTTTGATACCACTCATCAATCTTCTAAGCCGTAGGTACCTATTATCGAGTGTTGAAGTTATAAAGACTTCGTTTCGAAACATACTAGTAAAAGTAGCCATATATGAAAATGGTCAAGTTACCTTCAATAATGAAAATGTGAAAATACGCCTACAAAACTAAATTCACACATTCCATTACACACGTATATCTCAAATTATATTGAATACAGTACAAAATATTAGCGACTCAGTTAGCGCTGGTAACATTTAAATTGCTTTTGTGATTTGCAATCCGTTTTTTAGTACGTTCGTGAAACAGTGGCAGTTAATCTGCGTGTCGCTATGGAATATTTATGCGAGCTTATGCAATATATTATGTAAATATAAATTACGTTCAACAACGTTCGTTGGAGGCGCGCTTTCTCGTAGTTCAATTTATATTGTTTTGCATATTGTTTGAAATTTGCCCTATGAAGGGTACAAATATGTTTTAGTATTAAACGCCCATTTTGTATTTCCGTCATATTTCGTTTTGCTTTCGTCCGTTATTTAATTTGCGTCATTACATAAGCCATTAATACGTAATTATGTCGAAATTTACGTTTTTCCTTTGGTTTCGCTTAGCCGATTTCGAGCATCTCAGTTTTGAGTATCGAACTTATTGTAAACAGTGTCAATCATATCTTCACTTTGTATAACAGCTAATTCCATATGCTTTGGTGCTTTTAAAGCAGATGTTCCTAATGTCAGTCATTATTTTTCATCGCAAGTCATTAAAGTCTTGATACCACGATGGATTTTGACTTGATTGTGACTTGAATTCGTATTCAAGCAGTACGATGAAATTTGAAATATGTATAGACAGACAAATCACAATGAAATATGGAATAGACGCCTGATTTTTTATTATGCAGCATGCATTAATCAATGCTATTATTGTTGCGTCTTGTATGTACCTTTTTGTTTGTATGTACCTTGTACCTTTTAGTAAACAGGGAACTGAAAACATTAAGACCAGGTGAAAAGTACATTTTGAAAAAGAGAAGATTTTGATGAAATAAGAAAATCAAGTTACTTTGTCTACTCTTACCGTATGACTTGACTAACCTTCCATATTATGTATACAGTTTAATATGAGACCAGATACACATAGATATGGCCAGTGCTATCCACACGACAGCAGTAATAACATAACGTGTCATTTTCTAATTTTAGAACAGTAAATAATGAAAAAACATGAACATGATTCATAAAAATTATACAGTGTGTTGGTAGAACATCATAATTAAAAGAAGCATCATATCACGAATAAAATGGGATAACCCATTAACCCAGCAGAGCGGTTGGATGGCGTAAGCATAAAGGGTGTTCTAAAAAACTTCTACAGCCTTTGAGGCAAGGGCGGTTTATGGAACATGCTCTATTTATTAGCTTTGATGACTTTATTTATTGCAACTCACTGTTTATAGGTTCAATCAATTTTTCATTAAGCCTTCGAGACTGGTATTTAAACATAACATAACTTTAACAAATATATATCTACGCGTACTTTTTGAGTTGATTCGAACATTATGAGACAAATGTATTCAGATTCTCTTTTCATCGGGAGCCAAACATATCGTAATGATAATATTGTTAGTATCCGTACGGATTTGTATAATGTTCTATCGACTTTCAATCTCATTGACAGTCTAGGTTCCAGGCTATCTCATGATTTATCCCGCAACGAGTTCATGACGGAATCTAAATATTCTTATAACATTATACTATGAATGCTGTAAGAACAGTTGAAAGAGATACCTTTACGGAAAATATGCGTGAATTTTCATGAATGAATATTTAGAATTGCGATATTCAACTAGTTATTGCAGCTGTGAACGTGAATAATAAATTCAACAATCACACGGAACTACGTAAACGAGTAGCATATAACTGCATATAGAAGTTGCAATCCATTATCGTCCCACTTCTGGCTTCGGGTCTCTGTGGAGTTAGATATTCAAGGGCTTAGGGAAGCACGGACACACTCGTGAATAATTGTCTGAGGAATTCATCCACTCCAAACCTAGAACTGACCGCGGCTGGCATTACTGGACTCATATACGAGTAGCTGTAAAATTGAGTAATGTTTTCTCATGTAGTATTGGAATAATATGTAAAAGATTAAAAATAATACTATGGACATTATAGTCGTCGTTGTTGTAGTAGTTGTCATTTTCGTTGTCTTTATCATTGCCATTGCAGTTGTAGTTATCACTGTCGTTGTTTTTATCGTTGTCATTGTAGTTGTAGTTGTCATTGTCGTTGCTGACGTAGTTGTTTTTGTCTTTGTCGTTATCGTTGTCGTTGTTGCTGTCTTTGTCTTTGTCGTTTTAATTGTCGTTGTTGACCTAATTTTTTTTTGTTTTTGTCGTTACCATTGTCGTTGTCGTTATCGTAATCGATATTGTTATCAATCTTTTATTTCTTTTACTGTCGGATATGATCTCCAATTAGAATTGCAGCCTACAATACTGATCAACTGTGGATTGATAGATTATACACAGCCTAAAAATATTTCGTAGAAGTTTAAAGAACACAGCCTTCGTTACGATATTTTAAAAAATATGCTATTTAAATAAATTTGAATGTAATTAAATCAAGATATATCTCCTGCATTATATTTCCTATGTTAAAAAGGGATAGATGATAACGTTAATAAGCCTAGAACAGCAGAATATGAATAAAATAAATCAGAGCACGTTCTGAAACCTTCTAATATAGCCTTTGAGGCGAGGTTTATAGAGCATACTGATAGCTCCATTCAGCATAATAGCATACCATTAATATGGATCTGGGTCTCTTTACGCAGATGTTCAAAGCCTAGTGCCTTAGTAAGCCGTACAGCATCAACCGGAATTTCTGATATATTTCGAAGTATTTCCGAAATTTCATACAGCCTTTAGCTAGTTCAATTCTAAAATCTCTTAAGAAAGTCTCGTTCAAAAAGGCTTGTTATGAAATCAAAATATATTCGAATGATAAAAACGACTTCGCCTTAAGTATATTCACCGGACCTCTAAGAACACCGTATAGTATACATAGCCTTAACAGGAATATATTAGGACTGCATACCTAGAAAGGTATCAGCCAGCAGTGTGGTTCAATCACCTGTACATTTTATATTTTATCCTCTATTCACAATCAGTGATCCAATTATCTTATTGTATAGAACAAATAAATTCCCTTACAGATAATCTCATATTTCATGAGCATTGCCAAAAAAGGAAAATTGTCCGATTTCACGAACAATAGAATAACCTTTCTTTATTCAATCATTTATTTACTAGTCAATTTCGTTTCGTTTCGTTTCGCCAGCCTTCAAAAGTCTTATAAAGGTATTAGATGTGCCGAAAAAGAAAGTATTTTTAAATGTTCATTTTGTTTTTTTTTTCTAATTTCATTATGTATCATTTAGATTTCATATTTCTGTAAAGTAATTGCTTAGTTTTGTTATTTTCAAAAGTTACTGTAACGACCTTGCATTTCGTTAGTATAAAACAAAGTCGTTTTCGCTTCCTGTCCCTATGTATGCGTAGATCTTTAAAACTACACAACGGATTCTGGTGCGGTTTTTTTTAATAGATAGAGTGATTCAAGAGGAAGGTTTACATGTATAACCAACTTTTGTTGGCGGCTTCGCACGCGTTGCAATTCAGAATTTCTTAATGGCAATAAGTAACAATTTTGTATATGCATTTATATATTCCAAACATAGCAGGTAACTTTCACGGTATAGGGAAAGGGGAACCGTTTAAACACGCAAAGCCGCCGGCAAAAGCTAGTATAACAGTAAAGATATTAACTGTATTTGTGACGGAAAGCTTTACACTATAATATTTCTGCCAATCCATCTCACCCCATGTTATTACGTGGGTAAAACAGGTGAAGTAAGTAATTTAGATTGATTTTTAATACCAATGTTATGGTATTATATCAGCTTTATGTTAGGTATATGGCTGTTAATAAACCCTCTCACAGTAAGGGCGTCGAAAGATAAAAAAATGAATAAAAGAAAAGCTTTCGATTTCAATAAGTCGCCGCTGAGTATCAAATGATGTAAATTATGTTAATGTCTAAATTAATGTAACTAGGGCGTTATACGTTCGAACGATAATTTGCAATATAGAAACAGTCCATTAAATTGGATATAAAATGTTATTCTTAGATCCATTTATTAGTAGCGCGCAATACTCGTGTAGTGTAGACCATTTGTCATACAACTTCAACGTTTGTTTCCAATAAAGAAAGATATATTAATGATTTATATTTTACCTGTGTTTATTACTTTTGCGATTCGGTCTTGCATTCGGAACGAGTTAATTTTTTATATTCTCATCGATATTACTGTAGCGTCCATGAAACTGACTTAATCTAAATGAAAAATGAAAAATACTTTAATCGAAAATATTTGTTATATTCGTAACGGCATTACTCTGGCATTATTCGTGAAACTGACGTGATCAAAATCAAAGTCTGATACATCTCTTGAAACTGACTTAATTTATTATTAAATCGCTAATGGATATCGTAAATTTTACATACGTTTAATGGGATGGGGCGTGGATACATATTAATGGCTTCTAACAAACTTGTTTGACAGAATACCAATATAACAAAATTTCGTGAATTATACATTTTACCGTAGGTTCAATGGGTACTGGACCTGCTGTTAAGCAAGGTGCCATGGATTCGATTCCCAATTAGGACAAATACTCGTACATAACTGTGATGTGAAGTATTTGTTCTGTGTCTGTATGTAAAATTACCTAAATGTATGTAATATATATTAGAGATTTATATGTCTTTTATCAGTATTATACAGCCATAAAATACATACTCATATATCATTAATATTTGATATTGGCTAAACAAAACACTAGTTGGAAAGCATGACTTACATGAGCAATTGTATAAAAGTAGCACCACCGGTCGATCAACCTTAGGGAGAGGGAAAATTTATGACATTAATAAAAGAAGCAAAGATGTATGAAAATACTTATAGCTGGAGAACAAGAGGAGATACTTGGAGGCAAGCGAGGGCGTTATCTCCTAATGAATGTGAGCCTGCCACGCGCTTCAGAACTAACAATTTAAATAAATATACAGCTGCAGTGCTCGACTTAACCGTAGTTCTCTTTGTGAACGTTAGAAATTTAATACCGTTGACTTGTCACGTATAAAATTCCCTCGTTCAGCTAACGACGAGGGCCCTTCGCGCGAAGTCGTGGCAACTCAGACGTCACCCGACACTCGTACTGCGAACTGTAACAATTAGTGAGAGACTGAGTGAATGATAAAGTTTTAAACTTCGTGTTGTCATTAAATTCTCTCGTTTCTATGAACGTGGGAACCAGGTGGAGCTTGAAGTGATGAGATCCGGTTATACCTGCGAACGAGTCGTCCTCTTTGTAGACACGATAGTCTTATAAGAGTGTGATTATTAACTGAGGATTTCTATTTACACCAATGTTTTCGTTTCGCAAGGATCATAGCTATCCAGATAATATGCTGAGTAGATTCCAGAACCGGTGAATATTTAAATTTCTTCATTAGCAAAGAATACGAGATAAACATAAAATTGTTTCTTCGGTTTCGCTGTTACCCTTTTGATCCGGTCATCTAGAAAGTTTTTTAGAATTTCAAACGATAATAAGAAAAGTGCCGTTCCAGCCAGACGTTACCACGGCAACCGAGCTATCAGCGTAAAGATTCTAGCTGTCGTTGGGCACGGTTCCAAATATCTTGCGTTGTTACCGGTTATTTAGATAAACGGGGAGACGGTGATCAAACGTCTTCGCTGCACGTTTTATGAAAGATTCAGCGGTGACACAAATAATCTCTAGGCCAAGGTCACTTGTTCTTTCTCGTCTTTCCCTTTGTTTTCTTTTACAAGGGTATTGGTACTGAAGAATCTTCGGCTGAACGACTGTTCTTGATTCTGGTTTTCTTTACCGTTTTTTATATTTATATATTAGATGTGTTTATACCTGAATTCTTTGGATGCATCTCGATTTTTCTGGTTGAATATTTTGACAGGTTTCGAAACTGAAAAATCATTAGTGAATTCGAATTTATGCATATGATCATTCATTCAGTATTCATGAAGCTAGTACATGCATACTAGACAACTATTATTCATGTCTGTATTATTAGATTATTAGAAGCGTTATTAATGTTTTACTTGTTACGAATATAAATGAAGAAGAAAACATTTCAATATCTCTTTTCTGAAGGTATTTACTTTCGTCTGAAGTTTATTCAATAACCACAGCTTTGCATTAAAGCATTTCACTGTTTAAAAACGCAAATTTAAATCTTCAAATACAAATTCAATTATTTGCAAGAACTCAGCGTTATATGTATTTTAATGTATGCAAATCCTTAACCTTGTAATTTCAAATCTCATTTTTTACCGTTTTGAACCACAGTAAAATTTAACTCTCGTAACTACAGTAAATAAACAGAAAACACTATCGTAACATTACATGGCGCACATCAATTTCATTAAAATAACAACCTACATAGTACTTCTATTATTATCACGTATGATTCAAAGACAAATAATTACTAGGCCAAGGTGATATTCTCGTGTGTGTTTTCCTGCTTTACGTCATCTCTCGTGATGGAAAGTGCTGAAGTAAAATTTCCGTCACTGCTTTCGTCACAATCTCGATTTTTGTGCGGTAAATTCTAAAGCGCGACTGTTGTATGTGTTTTCTTGACGCAAATTGTAAGACCGGTATATCTTTACTTACAATCATTATTGTAAGGCTAAGGAAAATGAAACATACTTTAGTATCGGTGTGAAAATGTGAAATATCTTTAGATATATTTGTCCTTTTTGTATGCCAATTTAGTTACATGATTACGTCATAATTTTTGCTTCTTTAACTCTGTACTCTGATAAATAGCCTTTTAGCTTTCATGTTACAAAGGAAAATTGTTATTTAATACAATAGATCCGGTAATCAAG
>DWQT01004637.1:0-11051 GCA_018244895.1 Myscelus amystis hages
GAAACTAAAAAGTAAAAAATAATAAAGATTTAATATTAATTATATACTACCTATTATTTATATGTGCTATTTACTAACAGGTAGTGCATCAAACAAAGCATGAATTACGTAAATCGGTTCAGAAACCTCGGAGAAATTGGTGTACATACATAAAAAGAAATAATATATGTACCGGCCGAATTGAGTACCTCCTCCTTTTTTGAAGTCGGTAATAAATAGGCTATAGAATTTCTAAATGGTTTTTTTTTTCAAATCTGTCAATAGCTCCCTAGATTATATAGATGTGTAAAGTTAAATAAGCCCCGAAGTATAACATACCCGAAGTTAAAATATTAAATGAACAATATACTTCGCATTTGTAAAATTTCTAAACCGAATACTACAATAGTATACAATATCAATTTATGTGAATTGAATAGCAGTATATTTGCAGAAATGAGGAAAATGCATCTTATGAGCCTGTAATATACATGAACAGACGAATGCACGTGATTTTCATGATGCAATTTTCCGGTTAGGTTATTTTCCGTACACTTTATATGTATACAAGTAACCGCATTCATATTTACAAATATCTTCAGTCAGTATATTTTACCCCTAGCCCTAAAACTATATCTAGAAGCAATAGAATAGAAGCCGCGCTTTTAAAAAGAGCTTTCCAGATCTGATATCTGACCATCTCACTGGAGAAGCACTAAAATTTTGAAATTATCAGTTTCTCGTCCACGCGCATTAAATTTGAAATAATTATATGTTGAATCCCGGTTTAAAATGAGTCCTATGCCTAATTTTACGTATACTTGAAACGTCAAACTTCATAGACAAGTGTTTTGCTGATTAATATAACCCTGTGATTAACAGGCAGCATGTAAATATACAGCCTTAACATAATTATATCTAAAATATTGAAATCAAATGTTCGCTTGTCAAATCCACATTAGTTAATGTTATTTATTATCTGTATTCGATACTCAGGTCAAAATCACGTAGCCGATTATTTCTTTATAGTTTAAAGAATTTTTTAGAATGGGTTTAACTGTGAAGAAATTGTAAGCCATAATATGGGATTAGTTTAAATATGATATCATAATCAGTGTCAATATTAGCTGTTGGAGATAATATGTTGACGTTGTACACAGTTAAGGAATTTTTAACACGGATATTACAGCACCGCAGGATGTACTGCAGATTATATTAATATGTTACAACATAAGTATGAGGAGTCATGGGTTCGTTGGTCCACTGATTCAGTGTACTTGTCTCCAATGCAGGGTAGTGGATTCGATTATCGTTTAGGACAAATATTTTTATGGCGAACACAAGCAAATTTTCTACGTTTGAAACAGTGAGAAAACAGCATTTGAAAGTATTGTCAATTCACGTATGAAAACACATATGAAAAATGCTGATAGACCAAACCATACATTTCATAGACTTCCTCATTAATTTATTTAGACGCAAATAAGTTAGAATCTTCATCTTTATCGAGAGTTACTGGATGTCTATTTGCGTTTTATTACTTAGATACAATACAAAAAAAAATGCACTGTCAAGTGCGGTGTACTGGACTGTCATTTTTACAGTTTAATGGCGTTTATTTTTAGAAAATTTTTTTTTATCCGATTTTTGTTCTATTTTACCTTTGTTCGATACGCGTATAGGGGATGGGTACGAGGGATCTTTATTTGCAATGCCTCCTGGGCATGCAGTGCAGAGACTTCACAATGATTGCGGCCGACCAAACCTTCACCGAGGGAATATTTCTCCTGAAAGACGGTAAAGATCTCTTTATTTTTCATAGCTGTTCCTAGCGGCAATCACCAATCAGCCCATATATATATAAATAACCAGCAAGTTAAATTTTCGAGTTATTGGTTATTCAGTGGATCTTCAAATAAATTTTTACCTCTATTCAACCGCACTAGGGATGGAATATCAAAAATTATTATTCATAAAAGGTTAAGTAGGCTTTGTGACAATGAAACAGTCAGTCACGATATATACATTCTATATATCAATCTATCTAGATACCTAAACGAGGTACGAAATTATTTTATGAGAAATAGGGTATGAATTTGTCAATAATAATGATTGGGCGAGAACTGGAATGCTGATTACCAGATTCGCAACAAAAACTAACATGGAATTTTACTTGAGAACAATTTTATCGAAAACAATATAACGTAATTGCAACGAATATTTGTTAATACACGTGCAATAAGCACCAACATTCTACACTCGGAATAGAACACAATAATGAATAAACGATTGCTAACAATGTGATTCAGACTCTTCACAGTTACATCGCCATCAAGGTCACTTCTACGCCGTAATTCGTCATTGGGTAATTACTGTCGAGATTATTTTTTAATCCTCTATTACAATTTTTTGTATACACTAGACTTCATCACCAGGCGAAGATACATTTTTAAATGCCCTTTAAGTGATTAATGTACAAAGCGACGTAGTGTGATGCGCCCTTTATTGTGTGTAAAGTGAAATAAATATGTATTATAGTCGAACTGTTACTCGGCTATATAATTAAATAATCACAAGCACTCATCCGACAATATTACAAGTGACAATAATTAAACATCTTTAGAACACCCAACAACTACTCGTATGTACATTCTTTTTCCCGCCTAAAGCCGAACGCGGCTCCCGCGCTCTCTTCCCGCCAAAAGTTGTGTCACTCGACCTGTCACGTCACTTCCTATGCCCCGCGCTCAGTCCATGTACGACTATAGTATATTTATTTTATTACATATTTTACATCCTTTTATATAAATAACTTGAGTTTCCAAAGGTATTGGTTAACTTATAGCCGTGTCTTAGGGAATTCATGGGTATCAAGATAAGCTGCATTGTGCACAATTTTTTTTTCAGATGTGGACAAACTGCACCAGTTATCAAACCGCCTAGTCATGGGTATGAACGGTAGCGAAGGCGACAGGGCGCAGTTCTCCCAATTCGTGCTGAAGAACATAGAGTTGTATAGCACGAAGAACCTGTACGAACTCAGTCCGGCCGCGGTGACGCATTTCACCAGGAAAACACTAATGGACGCGTGGCATAACGGGGTCGGAACATTCGTTTGTTACCTTTTCTTTAAATCGAAGTTTTAGCTTCACAGACTTGCCATCCGTGCTTTTTTTAAATTTAAGAACTTTTTAGCAATTTGTAGCTTTTTTTCTGTCACCACTCATCCTTTTTGTCACTTAGTTATTATATTTTTTTTGTCGTTTCTTACATTAATAAGAAGATTCTGAACCACCAAATACCTAAAGATTACCCATTTGCCGGAGCCTGGCGTTATGTTGTGTCAAATTTAAAGTGGGAAGACATTGCACTAAAGTCGATAAGAACGTGAAAATCTCGTGGATGTTTCATTAGCCATACCTACATATTTCATCGTCAGTGGCTAGATAAATATTTTTTGTGCATACACAATCGCGATTACACTCGCAGATTACCCGTGTTTACGTACAGTATAATCACATCATTATGCCATGTTTTTTGTTCTGTGTGCAATCAAAATAAAATTGCCCAATCGCCTTAAGAAATTGGTGGCGCGCTTCGTTTGACAGTCTCGAAAACGTTTGTGAATCTCGCGTTTCATTTATCTATAATTTATCTGTGATGAGCGCCAGTTCGCAAATGCGTTCACGCGTGTGTGATTATAGCTGAAAAAGTTATATATTTCCCAACTAATTAGGTCAAACAGTAAAACAATTTACATGTATATGATTTTGTTTTGCAACGTTACGTTTTATGGTCCAGTCACTGAAGTAACTTCGATGATCTCTCCGCTAAGATCACTGCGATAATTCAGTGCTGTATGTTAATTGAAGGTTGCTTCTCGTGATATTATGAAACGGGAGAAAACTCAAATAGGGGTAACTGTTACAATACTATATGTATGTGGAAATATTTTATGCGCTATGACTTTGGGTTCTTCAAGAGGCGTTAATAGAGTCCTTCAGGGCTGGCGACGCATTGGTAACGCTTTTGGTGTTAGCAATGTGGCCCGTCTGCCAGTTCAGGTATAAAAAAATATCCAGTCCTTTGTAATTCCTAGGCCCCTTATATCGTGAACATGCTGATGGCGGGTTTCGATGAGCAGCTCGGCGGGATGCTGTATACGGTGGATTTCCTCGCGTCCTGCATCCGAGTGCCGTACGCCGCGCACGGCATCGCCGGCATGCTCGCGATTAGCATCTTGAGCACTTACTACAAGCCGGGTGAGACGAGCGAATGAATTGACATTCGAATGAATGAGATAAACATTTGACATTTGAGTTTGACATGGCTTTTTTAATTTTTTGACACGTCACCGGTGTTGCCGCCTGGGTGATTGATGTGTTATCTATAAGAGTTTACCGACATAATTTTGTTACTTATGAGTCTTTAACACAGGACATTTGCGTGGTAATTTAACTGAACGCATTTTATTCGTTATATTCAAGCATTTTCTCTACACAATATGAAACATAAACATGTGTCGTTAGCATAATTATATTTATTCATTTATTTATTTACTTAGGTCATTAACATACTGGACACTGTTATGTGGTTACAGTTACACGTTTACATGAAATGCTTAGTGACAGTATAATAATTGTAAGCGACGAAAATCTATATATCGGCCTTTCTATCAATAATATCTGCATTTTTATTAAATGTCACTGCGACCTTGTATCATAGGTGTTATTGCTAAGGTACTGTCGATTCAATTTGTACACTTTGATAGATCTTACAGAAGAGGAGGCGTACGGGATATTTAGGCTGTGCGTGTACGAATTTCAAAAGAGGCTCTTCATGAATCTACCCAACTTTTCCGTCAAGTCGGTCGCGAAGGGCGGCGTCAGTGTCTTGCCTATCATCAATCCGCGAACATTGATGTAGAATGATGTATTAGCTATTAATATTAATGTTGACTTTAATATTATTAATAATGTTGACTTAAGACTTTAATATTAATGTTGAATTTAATAGTCAGAGGTTACCTCAAATTCGGTAAATATTTAAAAGTTAGCTCAATTACCTTCTACAAGTCAAATGTAAACTGCGTGAAAATGTAATGGACATTATTATTTTTACCAATCAATTACAAAAAAGTGTTATTTATATTAACATGTTATTTTGGGTAATTTTGGAAGCCATTATTTTGCTATAATTACGTTTTATTAACGAACATACGAAAGAAAACATATTGTTATAACTTCACTATACCGGAAATACTAAAAAATAAATGTTTCCAATTTTTTATGGTTTTAATAAATGTTTATTGACTTACATAATATTGTATTCTTTACATCATTGTCTATGACCAATCCATAGACACGCGATTTTAAGTGAACCTTTATATAATCTGCATGCAGGGTTTACGAGTATTACACCGAGATGTGAATATGGACACTTCCACGATGGGGTCATTATATGTGTTTTGTTGTCATTTTTATGTTTTCTGTTTGCACAAGAGTATCTTTTACGTGTTTTGTTACGGTTGTATATACTGCTGGGATTTCAACATTGAGTTGGAAAGGTATTTATAGTGATAATATCATTGACTGTGGTAAAACCACAGACTAATGTGTGTATCTAAGATTACATTTGGTGATTAAGGCCGTAGATCATTTCAATTTGTACTTAGCAAGGGCTAAGTAGACTTCTTTAGTCAACCTCCATAATCTCTTAGATTTCTATTAGTTCGATTCATTATTATCTATTGCTTACTATTTTATTATTATCTATGAATAATAGTGAAACACATAATCCATGTACATGTTATTAAATAAAGCTTGAATATTCCATTACTCAGAAGCATCAGAAAAGGCTGAAACATTCCATTAAAAGAGGTAGAACAAGCTGAAACTTTTGAGGTTCTAGTAAAATCTGGAACATTCCTTTACTCATGAGGCAGTAGAAAATTCTCGAACATTACATTACCCAACATTAATCAATTACATACAATTAGAGGTACTTAGACACAGTTGGAACATTATAAAGGTTCTGGAAAGATCTGGAACGTTCTATGAGTAGTGCATTTTTTTGTCGAAAAAGTGATTGTTTTCGCGTGTTCCTGCGTAACCTTCAATGTTATAGCTGACGGCGATGTCGAGATACTTAGCACACTGTGTACATAGCACACGTCAAGGTGGCTGCAGTGATAAGTCGCTACTCACGCAGTCCTTGTTATCACTCGGATACTCTTAGGGGCTTCGAGAGATGAAGCTCAAAACTGATCCATTAGTATAATGAGTGTGCTTTGAACATTTCACTGATGCTGTATATTTTGGAACTGAACTTAACCGTTTAGAACTGAACATAGGTTTTCCAGAAACATCAGACAGGACAGATGTACTATCCTTAATCCTATTGAATCTTATTAAGGATAGTACCAGGTCCTACCTGGCAAAATCCTCTAGGAATGAACAGAACCGAAAAGCGAAATTCAATCATAATGTTGTTTAAAATACGTTTTGTTTTCTAACATTTGTATTTTTTTCGACCCTTTTCTTCCACTGCTGGATACAGGTCATAATGAAAAGCTTTTCTGTTCCAGTCTACCACGTCCGCCTCTTGCGGCCTGGCAGTCTTCACACACAGGGCTACCACGTTTAACAGTACGACTGATTAAACTTTCAAACGGAAATGTGGCAACCCTGGCTAAAACTACTTACACCCGTATAGCCTTAAGTAGATAGCCGCTCAGCTACAGCTAGGAGAACGCACATATGTACCGTCATCCGTTGTGTTCGAAGGCACATTTTAAATACTGCTGATAGAAGGGCCTCCATAAATCGAGTCATTATTCTAGTTTTGCCGACCTTACCGCAGACTTATGGGTTTTAAAATTAATAGATATATTTTTGTCAATATACAGATTATTTGTGAGCATTTCGTGCTTCGTGATAGGTATATGAATTGTGAAGCAGTGTTAGCTTTGTCATCATTGTAGTCGCCCTTGGGTTGGGGTTCGAACTCGGACACGCAACTCTGGCATTGCAAATTGATGTGCAATTTTGAATTTCAAGACTGTCAAAGGAATGCGGGTGAAGCCGCTGCCAACAACTAGTATATAATATACGAGTATTACTATTATATTTGAATTTAGAGATTCAATTTAGAAATCAATATAAGTATTAGAACCTTGCTCTAAAAACGTAATAATTATCTTTATGTTCGAGTACTTTCTCCAATTTGTCAATTAGTTGATTAAAATATCAATGTGGCTATGTATTTGGTTGAAGTATTGTATGTAACTAGTAGTCGCCGGCGGGTTTACTTGCGATGTACTGGAGAAGGCGAAACGTTTGACACTTTTTATATGACACAAAAAATATAAAACGTATTGTTCTAAATATGACAACATAATATCTAAACCCTGTGTACAGAGCCTCTCATCCCCCATTATACCTCTATAGGGGTGGAATTTCCAGAATTCGTTCCTTAGTCCTCACTTACGCTATGTAAAGGACGTATGTGGAGGAATCAGATAGCCGTTTGTGGAATTGTCCCCGAATTGTTATTATTATGTCTGTCTTTATCTTCAACATATATATTTATACATACACACACACAGGGAGTTACAGCGCGTTTTTTTTTTTCGCGCGCGCGCTAGTTTGATACACACCTATATTATATTTCTCCGTAAAAACAATTGCAAAAAAGTAGTTTAACGTAACTAATTTGATTGAAACTAAACATATCCTGAAAGCCTAGGACTGTATCTTTAATAAAGTGTAATCAGTGTTTCAAAACTCGACGGAACAATAAAGTTATTAGCGATCGAAATTGAAAAGTTATTAGTTAACGTACAAGTGACCGTTACTGTGCAAAGCGCTCACTCGCGCGCTCGGCATGAATCATCGCTTCGCCGTGCTGCGTTCAAACTCAAAAGTGTGCTCGCCGCCGTGCCTCGCTTGATGCGAAGTTTAGTGCCAGTACCATTCACCTTTGAAATATTATGTCGCAAACAAAAATAAAATTCGGCTGTTGTGATCGACTGACACCAACTAAAAATATAGTTATCTGTAAATCCTGTAAATGTAAATATCACTTAAACTGCGTCAATATCAAGGAGGCATTAAAGGATTTGACTGAAGACTTCAAGGCAAAATGGACCTGCCCCTGCTGTCGCAGTAAACTGCCAAAAACAGATAACAGCAACACACCGATTAGAGCAGCGGAGCAACAGTCGATAGATCCTGAAGAATTGATGCTGAACGTAAATACCAAAAGAGGAGGGCTGAAGGAAAAGAATCTCACGTCAAAGGTGCCGATCGATTCGATTCGGCAAGTAGTAAGGGAGGAACTAGAAAATATTCTGCAGTCCTTTAAATTAAATATACTAAATCAATTCGAGCTTAAGACAAAGGAACTCCTCGACAGCTTTAAATGTGTATCAGATTCCATATCTGCCATCGAGAAACAGCAAGATGTTATAAAAAAAGACCTAGAGTCGTACGCTTCCCTAATTAATCAATTAGAAACTGAAAATACAACTCTACGTTTCACGGTTACAGAACTGAACTCAAGAATAGGACGAATGGAACAACACTCTCGGGCCAGCAACGTGGAAATACAAAACATCCCAGAACATAAGACCGAAAACCTCATCACTATTGCTAAACAAATAGCCTCCATCGCCGATTACAAATTGAATGACTCCGACATCCATGTATGCACAAGAGTTGCAAAATTAAATAGTGACAGCCAGCGCCCTAGGTCTGTTGTAGTGAAGTTCAGTTCACCAAGAATCAGAGACGACTTTTTGGCCGCTACTTTAAGGTTTAACAAAAAAGCTGCTTGCATCGCTGATAAGCTTAACACTTCCCATATTGGAATCGGTGGCACAAAAAAACCAGTTTTCGTCGTAGAACATCTCTCACCAGCGCAGAAAGCTATCCACGCAGCTGCAAGATACAGAGCTAAGGAACTTAATTATAAATTTGTGTGGGTTAGGCAGGGACGAATTTTTATGCGTAAGTCGGAAACATCGGATTACAAATTGATCAAAAGTATTCAGGAATTGTCATTATTACAGTAGTTCTTAACTTATATATTTGTAGCCTAACCTATTTTAATCGTATATATTACACACATATTGTTTCTTAATTATTTTCGTTTTAAATTTAAATATTTATAAAAGTTTCGTACATGCTAATCGATCACATTAATATATACTATCAGAATGTAAGAGGACTAAACTGTAATGTAGCAGAGGTTCGGCAACATTTAACCAACCATGATTTTGATGTTTATATTTTCACTGAAACCTGGCTAAGTAGCAGTAACTTTGATTCAGAATTATTTGACAATCGGTATGTCGTATACAGGCGGGATCGCGAGACTTCTTCGACGTCCAACTCAACTAGGGGAGGGGGGGTACTGATAGCTGTCACTAAAGACTTAGTATCCAGTCGAATGCCAGAGTGGGAGTCTGCATGTGAGGATCTATGGGTCTCGATTAACACCACTTCTTCTCAAACAGGCATAAATCCCTCAACTATAAAATTATGCGCGGTCTATTTGCCGCCACCAGTTACGAACGATGTATTAAGAATATTTGTTGATAATGTCAACGCAGTCATGGAATACGATGACTATAAGTACACAGTGATTGCAGGAGATTTTAACATGAGTGGTATAACTTGGCAAACTGATACTACAGAAGTCACTAGAAGTAACATAAACTGTATGAGGCCTTTTAAATATGATAACCGAGTACTTTTCCATGATTTTGTAGATTTTTTGTCCGTACACAATTTAAAGCAATTCAACTCTGTTACTAACTCACAAGAAAAAGTTTTAGACTTAATATTATGTAACGAGAATGTATTAGAAATTGCGGAATGCCAACAACCTGTAAGAAAAGTCGACAAATACCACCCAGCGCTTGAAATCAAAGCAAATATCATAAAAGAAGTTAAAAAAATATCCTTACCCCCGCGACCAAATTTTTACAAGGGCGATTATTTGGCAATAAGAGTATATCTCAATACTATATCGTGGGAAGAGGAATTCAGTCATTGTAAAGATATTAACGAAATGGTAACTAGGTTCTATGAGATTCTACATGCAGCTATTAGACTCTATATTCCGATGACCGTAACGAAGAACGGGACTTATCCTGTATGGTTCACCTCACAATTAATTTATCTGTTAAAACAAAAGAACAAATTACATTCAAAACTAAAACGGTACAACAATCCTTTAGACGCAATCGAATTTGAATATTTAAGAGAAGACAGCAATAAATTACTAAAATATTGTTATAATAAATACATAAGTGATATAGAAAATAGCCTTACGCGAAACCCAAAAAAGTTCTGGACCCACATAAAAAATTTACGGAAAAACAGTTCATCTTATCCAGACACTATGACTCTAATAAACGGTACTACTCACTCGACCTCATCTGACAAGGAAAATATCTCAAACATGTTCGCGACGCATTTTGCCTCGGTCTATGCAACGGATAATGGTACGCAAAGTAATGACCTATCAGATAACAGATCACTCGATACATTGGGGGACTTTTACTTCACACCTCAACAAGTAAAAATAAAACTTGAACACCTTAACGTCAATAAAAGTACAGGACCAGACAATATACATCCATTGCTGTTAGCTAGATGTGCAGATATATTGGCTTCCCCACTTACGGCACTATTTAACAAATCTCTCCATACTGGTCGATTTCCTGAAAAATGGAAGGAAGCAAGAGTAGTGCCATTATTTAAAAGTGGTAAAAAGGATATAATAACTAATTACCGACCGATATCAATCCTATCTTCAATATCTAAGTTATTTGAATCATTGGTACACTCCATCATGTATTCCCACCTAAAAAGGTACATTACTAATGATCAGCACGGATTTATGAAGGAACGATCAACAAACACGAATTTATTTCTATTCACATCAGACCTTAAGGACACAGTCGATAAAAACATACAGGTGGATGTAGTTTATACCGATTTTTCAAAGGCATTTGATAAAGTGAATCACGCGATACTCCTTAATAAATTGCATGCATTTGGAGT
>DWQT01004638.1:0-11051 GCA_018244895.1 Myscelus amystis hages
CTCGTGTTCATACAGAGACATTCGATGTATACACTGAGTGTACGGTGTATAGTGTCGTAGTCTGAACCGGCCTTAAGGTTCTCTACAACGTGTGATTAATACGCAGTTGGTGAGCTTGGTAGAGGCTTGTTCTATCCTTCTATTGTGACAAATGATGGTGCAATAAAATAAGAATTAACGCTGTTGATATCCAGAATCATCCGGATTTATCAGGTAACGGAACAGTATGAAGCACGTGGGATATAAAAATTTAACAGCTTTCGGATCATGATGACTATCGGATCGGTTAATGTGTGTAGGTTCTAACAACAGCGCGGCAGGCAAATGTCAGTGTTGCAGTAAGCGATCAGTAATAATAAAGCAGTGGTACAAATGTCAGAGGCGGAGCCATCTATACTGTTATTATAAATGCGATGTCTCTCTGCTTGTTATACTTACAGTAAAAATGCTGTATTCTTTTTGATGAAATTTATATTTATCGACTTTTTTTACAGGATTACACAAATTTTGTTCAAAAAGTTGTTCGAAAACTATACAACCATAAAAATTATTATGCCTAAAGACAGTTCTGTAATTTTTATAAGTGGGACTACATTTAGGGGTTGCTTTCAAAGTGTATAAGCTCGTGTCTTTTATTTCAATTCAGATTTTTTCAAGGTTCAAGTTAAATTATTAAGCGACAATAAAACGCGAAATACAACAGATTTCTTTCACTTTTAAAATTGTTAGTTCGGATTAAGCCTCAAATCTAAAATCAAAAAAATGTTACGATATTAATGAAATCTTAGACTGAAGGTTGTCTGCTAATAAATTTTATTATTTAAACTGTTATCCTACTTAGTTACCGCAACCTTTGATATTTTGAAATAATTCATTTTATGACTGTCTCAGTATCGCGGCGTTGTGGTGCTGCGTAATTAAATATTTCGCATAGTTATTTTACTTCTTTAGAAAGAAAGAATATTTCGTTTATTTTATAGACATTTCAATTTCATTGTTTTTATGTAAGAGCATGAGTTTTGGTACATAATACAGGTAATACTTTTTTGTTTCTTACCCAGCGGTGGATATAAATGCACAGGTGCATGGCTCGGAACTTTATAGAGGTGCCTGCCGTTATTTGAAGTCTCTACTCCGGAATAGTAGGCTGAAATTCAATCCATTAACCTTACTACTCTTACAAAGTACGTACTTAACATTGTCATAAAGTTTCATTATATTTACGCGAGAATCATTTTTTTAATATTACGTAACAGGACAACACATTCTTATTTATTAAACTAAAATCGTTACCAATTAAATATAACGTAAGAAAGAGAGAAAGAACCATATAAATCGTTAATTTTGTAGCAACAGTTAACATATTATGTACATTCTTAAACTTCTAAAGGTCTGCTTCCGGCTGCAAAAACAGGTGGGCTATTAACCTCTTAGCGATGATGATCGTTTACGCTTCTCATAAAACATTAATATTACCTATTTCGCTGACGTAGCATTCAACTTTCTTGGTAACCCAGCGATCTGGCATTGATAAATTGATTTCCATTGCTAAGTATTCACTGGGCGGGTTGCGTGTACATTAGTAAACTTACGCTGAGAATAATACCGGTTAATTGATAGCAATAGTGAGTGTTACAGTTTGATTATGAGGTAACGTTGGCGGTGAGTAGCTTGCATAATTGTAAATTAGATCTCAAACAAGGCGTTATGGACCTGCGGTGGTAATTATCTACGGTTATGTCTATCGCACGTAATGAGGTAATCGATAATTCCACTTGTCCTGCGTGATGTTTGAACATAGTTATTATACTATAGTTGAACTAATACTCGACTACATAATTAAATAATCACACTCATTCGACAATAGTACAAGTAACAATAATTAAACATCTTTCGAACACCAAACAACTACTTTCCCTTTCCCGCCTCAAACCGAACTGTCAGTCGCAGCGTCCGCGCTCCTTCCCGCGCTCTCTTCCCGCCAAAAGTTGTTTCGCTCGACCTGTGACGTCACTTTCTATGCCCGCGCTCACATAGTCTTTGTACGACTACAATATGTACATATATCGTAGGAAACCCAGCCTAAATTGTGTCTATCGAAAAAAGACAAAGCAATTGTGACTCCATCTGGAGATTCTCTGTTTTTGTTGTTTGATTACACAAAGATAAGTATGGGTCACTCAAGTTCCCTCTTTTATCATTTCTTGGACACTCGCACTCACATATAATATTTATAACAACCTGTTTGAAAGGTCAGAACAGGGTGTAGTGGTGTTTGTTAAAAGAGAGATTTGTATAGTGGTCTTATAGAGACTGATGATGGTCGTAACGGTGATGGAATCGGTGATGGTTGTGATGATGATAAACATGTCATTGACTTTGTAAAGTGAAAAATTTGAACGCAGTCAGACTGAAATCCAACTAAATTATCACTGTTGAAGTTGCAAAAACTTATTTTCCCGCGCAAAAAACATCGTGTGACACAATTAGTTTGTAATGCAACAATCCGTTAATTTACTCGAAGAGATAAAGTCGGCTGACTTATGACATTTCAGTCGACAGCAAATAGAAAATGTCATAGGCACTTATAATTGTTGTGCAAGAATCTTTAGAACGATTCGCAAAAGGAAAGTGACATGAGACACGTGCGTAACTTCCAGTTTTTTTGCCCAAATTAATGTATTATATAAGTCATGGAAGTTTAGAATAAATGTAATATTCTTATTGCAATTTAGTTTTATAATAATAAAAAAAATCGTATTGAAGTTAAAATTTCTGTGGCATGTTGCATATTAAAAATCACTAACCTATGCCTATTGAAATTTACTTCCGTTAAACGATAATTCTAAATGTTCAACTGATTTTAAAGCATTCTTATTAAGACTTAAAAAAATATTACAATCTGAAAGTTTTACTGGATCAGATGACAGGTAGGACGCCATCTTTAAAAAATTATATTTTTTCTATTTCACAACATCTAGTGTTGCAAACAATATGATAATTTACAGCATATTAATAACCCCTCAATTAACAGCTGGCTGTGAATATAGATAAAAGCCGTCAAATCGAGAAATTGATTTACAATACATTTGGTTATTAGACATATTTTAATTATTAAAGTCGAATTCTTCACCCAAGGTCCGCGGCGATGACACGAAGAGGTAAACAAGAGGTAAAATCGGGGTCAATGTATATGTTAACATGTTCATTATATTTAATAATCAATGGTTCTGGAAGTGGTTATATTCGGCATTAATAGTTACTCGTTGTCCGAGTTTACATCACAAGCGTTGAGCGATTTCTTGTCTCCTTATATAACGTGTGATGATTCCCAGCTTTTTGTGAGATCAATGGCTTTGCGTTGTGTTACGACCCCCCCCCCCCCAATTTGCAGTGTTAATAGATAAATTTAAAATAAAAACCAATTGAGATTTTGGAAGAAAACAAAAATATTTCTGTCATGTTTATTACTCCAGAAAAGGATTTTAGGCGATAAAAAATTAATGCTTAAGATTTTATAAAATTTGCGTAATGTAGTTACACGCTTTACACGCTTCAGCTTTTAACTTAGGCAACGGGCTGGGATATATGATTTCGTGTGTTAATTTGAAAACCGCCACGTCATCGGAAGCAGGGGTCAGAGTGGCATCATTGCGCAATGCGGGGGTCGCGTGCTATGACATTAGATGGAACTTGACCCGAAAAATTATGCTAAGATTTTGTCAAGTCGCAATTTATGCTAATTATCCTCCACATTCGTTTAGTAGAGTTTAATGCAGTATCATCGTATGTTCATTGTATGCTAGATTAAGTATTATTAAGTATTCATTACCTATAAATGAAAGTGTGATAAATCGCATGTTCGATATAAAAACTTCTTTACGGGTGATTTGAACGGCCTAGCTAAACATAGAAATAACAAAACGAAGTAATCTATGATTTCTAAATAGCTATATTTTCTGCAGACTGCTTTTTTGTCTGGCTGTCTCTCTGTTTGTCCGGGTTAATCTCGAGAACGGCTGAACCGATTTTAATGGAACTTTCATTGGAAGGTAGATGAGGTTATAGGGTAATGTGTAGGCTACATTAAATTACATTAAATTGAACTAAAAAGACACGAGTCCGGAAGAATAATTTATTATTAAAATACATAAAAAACCAAGTTTTGCTAACAATGGATATTTTATTTGCAAATGCGAGCACCGATAATGGCGGCATTGTGTGAAGAGTTATAATCGACTTTAAATCTAAATCGCTATTTATAAATCAAGTATGAAACGCGCCGTTCAAATGCGCCGTGCATAATCTAATAATTTCCTTTAATGCTCTGTTGTTTAGAGTAAATCGTTTGGCAGCTAATGCACCTGACACCCTGACAACAATGTAGCTATAACCATAGCGGATCTATAGTACGTGTAAACGACAGTATATTTAACTGATCCGAATCTACAGATGAAGATTGCAATCCGGCAATAACTGACACAAATCTACATTATGTCGGAGATATATTATATGTAACTTTACAAATATTATTTTTTACAAAAAAAATAATTTACGTTTCGCGAAGGCTGCGAGTCAGACAGCTGCCAGTAACAGAAAAAGGCTGTTGTAAAATCAAAAGCCGGAATGATGTGATTCGTTTAACCCTGGAAATATAATATAGTACTCATTTATATCCAAATGCTCATGAACAATTAATGTATTATTGGATTATAATTCTTAAGTATAATTGAATGAAGATAGACATGCACTACCATTAACAATTAATTTGAGTAACCACGTCAACATACACGTTTAACAAGAAGGAACGCATCAAAATAACAATTATTGTGTAGTTTTGATTGAACTGACTGACAGATAGCAGATGTGACCTTGGATATAACAGTAACTGCCCAGAGGTTTCAAAATTGGAATTAAGAGGTCGAGATCGGTTATCTCGCTCGGTTTAAACGAGCGTAACGAAGTTAATTTTTTCTTGTAATTAATTTTCACGGAAAAATAATAAAAAAATTATACATAATATATACATATGTACTGCCAATGCATGTGGCTGCATTAATGCTAATAAATTATAAATTCTCCTCACACTTTTGTAGTTGGTAACACTGTAAAATTTCTTTAATTGGTCATTTATAAATAAATAGGTGGGATTTGTTACGTTATGCTAGGTGACATTTGTCAAGTTAATGTATTCAAGTGACATATTCAAGTTAATCTGAGACAAATATATACTTCGTCAAAGTTTATTATAAAACAAACTATTGCAAAGTCATCCATTTAATTTTTCTTCGATTGAATTCGTAGCTACAGTTTTTTATTTATTTTGATATATAGATCTGACAGACATCTAGCAGATATTAGATGAAGTTGAATTTTATTATGTCAGTCTGGAGACCGGTGCTCTGTAATTTAGTATGAGTAGATAATTATAATGGAATCAATCCATTGTTCTTTTTTAGGACAAAAACATTTTAAAGTTCGCACAAGTTGGGTCAAGGTATCGCCTTGGTGTCCGTTTCAAATCCCGTCCGTCTGTTGTAATTTCGTTAAAGAATTCATTTATCGGATAACATCAGTACGATATTAAGTCACGACTCTTCGATAGGTAACTTTGAATAAGGGGTGCGCACAATGACTGAATCTGATCGCGGCGTGGGTCATCCGTGACAAAGGAATCCAAAGTTTCTTTGTGTTTTCTATTTTATTATTGTTGGCCGTGATTACTGAGTTCGCCGTTGTCGGTTTGATATATGGACATACGAGTATCTGTGTGATGAACCAAATTATATATATATATTTTTGGAAATCTAACAGCTATAACATTTTACTATGACAAAATCGACAACCGTACAACGAGACATATGTACCTACTCGTAATTGAATATCAATTCAAACGCTAAAAAATATTCTATAAAGATTTAGAAATACAGTGAATTATGAAGTGAAAAAGTTTTTAGCTAGCCCGTTTTTTAGTTTATTATTAGATACTATTTGTATGTCGGTAAAGGATAAATGCTATTAAGTATTATCTATCTTGTCTATAATATCTTATTTGGTTGATTTCGAATGTAATGTCTATGGGCGAGTTTTGGCAACATGATAATGTTATTTATTGGAACGAAGTTCATTAATCAAAGGAACTTCGTTCCATGCGGGTGTCCCTTGACACCACTCTTGTGTTTTTTCATTTATATTTTAATGCAATTTATTAAAAAAGTCACGTGAAATTTAATAGGAAGTGTAAGTAATTATTTGCCCAATTACCTTCATAAAGGCCGCGGCAAATTGCAAATGCAAACAGACGTTTTTTACCAACTACTATTGAGTTATTTCACTTAAAACTATACAGCCCCAGGGTTGCCATTTACAAGATATCCTCCAGTTTTTCTGTGAAATTGGATATTAAATATTTTGTAAACGTTTCAAATTGGATTTGCTTTCAACTTGTTTACATTGTAGTTTTATTTATCTTAAAATGTAATTGTAGTTGATTGAAAGAAATACTTCAAAAATCAATTGAGCGCTTGTCAATTTTCTTAAACGATTGCGGTGAGTTATTCTAATAATGTATTTTTTGTTGTTTTAACTGTCGTGCAATAAGCAGCGATAGCCTATTGGCTTAGATTAGAGTCCATCACTCGAGGTCTAGATTCCCGGCACGCATCTCGCACTTTTCTCAGAAACCTGCACACCTTAAACTATGTTTGACATGTTTAATGTTGCACCACACATGGTTGTCTAATCTCAAACTATGGTGGCCAGACACCTGATAAACCACTTATGTATATACAAACTATATAATACTTACATATATATTTTTACTAGCTTTTGCCCTCGGTTTCTGCGCGTGTTTCATTCAGAGTAAAACAATTCCCCTTTCCCTATGAAATTTCCTTATGAAATTAAAATTTTCTGCTATCTTTGGAATATCTAAACCAAATGTTCTCATCACACAAATGTTTGTCCTGCACGGAGTAGGAACCCGTGAATTCAGGCTCAGTAATCAGGGTCTGTAACCGCCAGACCATGAGGAGACGTTTTAATATTTTACAAGCGGCTTGATAAAGTAACAAAATCGTAATTACTTATATACGGAAACTCGTTCAAAGCGAACGTGTATTTTCCGCTTCGTGTATTTCGTTGCTAGCTTTTCTGGTTCATGCGCCTGTGTTCATTACATCTTTAAACGTTCCATCAAGACCGCGACTGAGGATATGTCGAATCTGGGTTCTTTTGGACTTCAATAGTTATTTTTTTGGGACACCCTGTATCGTTAAGGATGGAAACGTTTTAATTTTCTGGATCAGTAACAAGAATCAAATCCAGTCTGCCACTTAAGTATTACTTTATTTTTAAACGAATCTCCATTCATAAATTCTCATTGAGATGCGTGTTGGTTGAATCTCTTTATCTGGAAACAGTGATTATTCCAACCCAGTATTAGTATAGTATATGATTATTGTTTAAAATTAAAAACAATATATGAAAAAGAGTTCTCCATTATAACAAATCGATTTCATTCGGACAGTGTGCAGTGGTCTTTACCTTTCAAATCACCATACTATTGTCGCTAATGTCTATTTAAGGCGACACCGCCAGTGCGCGGCTAATGACATATTGTTTACCCGATTTGGTTATCTTATCCACACGGAGAAGAATCTCGGAGTATAACCTATGTGCACAATGGTAATCGATTTAATGCTAGATAAATGTCGACCCTCTAATAATTATTGTGCATTTTGTAAATAGCTATGATTATGATCTTCATACTTTACAGTAAAATACAAAGTATGTCGATTTTAGCTATGTTAGTAATATACACAATTATGATGATATTTTTATTACGTAATTTTAATTTTCGTAGTCATACACAAACACAACATACTGATTTCTTTTCTTAATGTCCATAAACTTGCCCTTCTTAATCTCGATTGCTATTATATCAATTTGCAGGTACAAGCTTTTTCGATAGTTTCTGCTGAAGTAATTGTGGGTGCTAGGCCTTTTCTGCAATTGAAGTTTCAACTACGTATTTCCATTAAAATGTTTTATTTCTCCACTCCACGCTTACTCTGTCGCCAACGTATCACGATCATTAACTTCATGATTATCAAGAAAAGGTTTACCACTGCTGAGAATATATAACCGATTACAGACATTCGATAACGTATAGCTGTCTTGATTTCAATTCAACCTTTTCATTATAGATCAAACAATTAATATCTAATATCTGATTGTGTATGAACAATGGTTTGACAGTTTTAATTATCGTTTATATTTTCTGTCCTTAGTCCAATTATGCTTTGATGTTTGATCTAATATTGTTTTAATTATCAAGATTTTCATCAGCAGAAGTGGTCCTGTAATGAGTACTATCTTGCTTTGTTCTCGCCTCGCTCCCTACAAAAAATGGCATCAAATTGTGGACAACCCCGGTAATCCTGGTTGTGATAGCAGTCATTATTACGCCAAGACGACGCTAAATCGCCAACTTTCCTAAGACTTTCGACAGCGAAAATATTAAAGCCATATTCGTTGTTTATTAGCTGCACTACATAACAGGTGATAATGAATTAAAATTAAAACTATGCATAAATTTGCAAATTGTGTGTCAAAATTTGTTCTTTAATCTTATCCACCTCTTAATTATTCCACTAGGACACGGCTTTCCTTTCACTGATCATTATTCAACAGAAGTTATTCAAATGTGGTGTGTTATTAAAAATGACTATATTGTTGAACGATTTTCTAGGTATCCGTACGTGATTATGTAACGTAAGTTGCAGAAAGCGTGCAAAATAAGGACCGTCGCACACAGAGCGTGGCTTCTCCATTCATAAACTATCGGTTAACATAGACTCTATTACACTACGCGGAGTATAATCAAAGATGTTCTGAGCAGTAGTTAGAAATCCACACTATTTTTGTACAACGTGGCGAAATATGAAAATAGGCTGAATATGAAATGCTGGACTATTTAAATCCCGGCGGTGTTCCTGCTTCGCAGGTGTCATAGCGAGTAACAATAACGTTTAGGGAAAGTCCAATGCATTACAAAGTCGTAATATATGTACTACAAGAGCGGCCCTAGAACAGACCCTTGAGGGATCCCGTATGACATCTCCTCACTTAGCATAAGCCCACGCTGTCCTAGGGCTGAAATATTTTAAAGAGTTAGACGTAGGAAGTAACAGAGCTGTTTCTAGCATTATAGCATTTCGACGTCCAAGATTCGTCCGTCCCGGACGATGGAGCTCTGATGAGGTTAGCCAGTCACTGAATGAGACAAAAAACAATGATTTTGTAAAAGTTGCATAATAAATGACATCTGTCGCGTTTTTTCAGCACACATCTATATCATTTTTATAGGAAAATATAGGGCAATTAGTGTTTAGAAATCGATATTTCACGTATCGGCCGCTCTCCGATGCTAGACGCGATACGTTGCACAACGCGATCGTATCGCACGCGAGCGGTCACGCGTCCAGTGCTTTTAGCGACCGCGGTATCAAACGGCACACTCAAAACTGTGATTATGTTGTACCTACGTAAAACTCATGACTATAACTTAGAAGAAGCATGGACTTTTAAAATGTGCAGAATGTCCACAAAAATTTTAAAATGTCCTATTTCTGCCTTATAACAGCAGCAGTGTCAAGCGCTGCTGTGTTGTGGTCTGAAGGCATTCCAGCTCAGTCCTCATTGGTAGCGGCGCATCTGTGGTCGACCTTAGATAGGAATCTAATCTTATCTGGGGTCTATTACAAATGTCCATGGGCGGCAGTAGCCACTTACCATCAAGTGGACTGCATACTCGTCTTGTACTTCCACATTATAAAAAAGAGAGAGATGTTGGAATCAAGTTCCTTACCGCGTTGAAAGGTGGAACGCGTCACGAAAGGAAAACGCGTAACGCGTTACACCTTATCTATGCAACTTTCTCTCTTTCTTTCTTTTCTACGTCAAATTTGTGCAGATGTTGGAATGAAGTTCCTAACCACGTTGAACGGTGGGGTGCGTCACGTAAGGTAAACGCGTTATGCTTTTTGTAAGCAACTTTTTCTCCGTCTGAATTACATTTCAATAGTACTATCGTACTCGGTGCTATCTGCTTACCCCGTGATGGTACTGTAGAAATTTGTATGAAAACAATTTGTTATTCTGTCTGAAGGTTGTAGATTTTGGTCTACGTTTTTCCATTGAGATTTACTGAAACATTGCGGTCGGTTAAATGTAGCGTGTTCAACAATAGACATAAGTAGTATTTTTTATCAATATCGCCGACAAGACAATGTAATACAGATCATGTATATCAAAATGTTCTATCTCAACTGAGCTGATGGTATGGCAATAATTGCATTAGACTAAAAGGTACTGACTCATAATTGATTACACCATTTTTATAATACGCTTCGACGGTTACTCGAAGTGGAACAAATAAACCTTTAATATACGTATTGGTAGATAATTTTTTGGAAAATGTAATAACTCTCCAATCTTCTCTTCGCTGCTTTGTCTTCTGTAAGTTTTTCACTGTCTATGTATGTTACAATAAATTATATAGATCTTTTCATCTATTATCGTTTTTTCTTCTTTCATATCTTTTTCCAACTCTTCTTTTTTATCTTTCTTCTATCCAAAAAGCCGCCTATTGAACTGATTATTTTTAAGAAATGAAGAAATGTTTATATATTAGTGAAGAATATATCTATTAATTTCACCCTCAATGCAGACAAAAGAGTCTTGGTCAACAAAAAATATACCGGCCGAATTGAGCACCTCCTCCTTTTTGAAGTCGGTAAAAAACTGTTTTGCGGACAGCAATCAATTTTACCGACCATCGGGGCAGTGGAATAAATATTATTATTATTTTATAATTATTATTATTTTGTTTTCTTTGTTATTTTTATATATTTTTTTCTATGTCTTGTTTTGTTATTATTTATTATCTTTTCTTTCTAAATTATATTTTTGCTAGTTTAAGTGCTGTGCTATGTTATTGGTTCTGTTTTTATTTCTCTTTTATAACTCATGTGAATAAAGATTATTAT
>DWQT01004639.1:0-11051 GCA_018244895.1 Myscelus amystis hages
CAACAAATCGTAATTTCAACGTAATTCAAACGGTAAACGGTAGATGGCGCTAACAAAAGCCTGTATCTGTACGTAACAAAATTTTAACTTATTTTTTAATGAGCCAGTGTTCCATTAAGCATGCGATGTGTGCTCGTGACACAAATGTTTGTACTGGGTGGGAATCGAACGCACGACCTCGGTTTTCGCAGTCAGGATTTCTGACCAAGAGGTCAGTCAAAAGTTTGATTAAAAAGTTTTTATCGCCAGCCCTGACGGGTTTTCGACGCCATTAGGGTGAAGTTAGCCGAATCATGTTCGTGTGTACACGCCTTTACGAAACTCCAACGTTGTTACTTTTTCATGTGGCTTCAGTTCGGATCAGGATTGCTGGAAATCCTTCAACTAGTCATTTAATGTGATAACTTTTTTGTTTCCTCGAATTCTTTGTTTGAAAACCTGAAGTCGAATTTGGTAAAAAAAATAGCCCGATAACGTACTTGTTAGTACTGGGAGTATTTACCTTATGAAGTTGTTAGTTATGAAAAACTACAATAATTTATAATATGATAAATAATTCTAATGAAAATTATGACGCATTACAATTTAATGTATTAATTTAGTTCATTTCGTTCATTTACTTTATTTCATTCATTTCGTTCATTTACTTTATTTCATTCATTTCGTTCATTTACTTTATTTCATTCATTTCGTTCATTTATTTTATTTCATTCATTTCGTTCATTTATTTTATTTCATTCATTTCGTTCATTTATTTTATTTCATTCATTTAGTTCTTTCGTTCATTTAATTCATGCGTACGGGGTCTCAAGAGTGCCTAACTATGAGTATAGGTACACAATACATTAGCAATTTAAGTTTGAAGTTGTGTTGAGTCACAGTATAAATAAATTATCAAGTGTTGGAGCGATGACGGGTTGATTAACAATGATGATTATAATGAAACTAGCTGTTACCCGCGGCTGCACCCGTGTGGTTAGAATAATTTACTTTGCTCACGCGTCATACTGTAACACCATCTATATCGCTTACTATATTAAAATGTACTTTCCCATGGAAATTAAATATTTATTCCACCCATATATAGAACAAACAAAATTTGCTCATCACACAAATGTTGGTCCTGGGTGTGAATCGGACCTACAACCCTTGATTTAAGATTTAGCAGTCAAGATCTCTAACCACTACACCGAGATGCCAATTATTCAATCTATTTCAATATCATGTTCTCAACGGCTTGTGTTAATGTCGTGCTATCCGCAAACTTAGTCCATTAAACTATTGGCGCCGTCAATATGCCTGCACGTTGCAATCAGGGGGAGTTCATCAAATAACTGACCGCTGACCGGGTCACGGCTAAGCCAGGGGCGCCGGGACTACCGAAGCAATCCCATTATACGCGAGCGATCGAATTAAGGCTGTATTTCCTGAAGATTGTCATCATACAGTTTTACCCTCTACCTTTACACTGTTTACATGTGAACAACGCTTTCAGCTATTATCAACTCATCAGCTCTAACACCGATTTGCCCACGACAGGCAACTCACATGCATCTGTTTATATTAGAAAGAGAAGATAGAAATCGCAAATTAATTCATTATAACCGTACCGTACGATAAGCGAGTGACCTATATGCTTATCAGTCCACTCCACCCTAATCTCTAAATGACACGCTTATACAGAAATTCCACTCAAACGGCCCGCTATAAAACCGTGTACACACCATCACGTCATCGTCGCCTGACGTGCGGTGACGTCATCCTACGACAATTACACACGGTATTAAGAAACTGGGAACACTGCTGTCATCTTAACATCCAACGATGTGTATTTAAATTACGTTTAAATAGTTAATTTACAACTAGCTATAAATGATTTATCTGGTTATTCAGATCATACTATCACACTTCGAGACTTTACACGGCTTGTCAAATATAGTATTTGAATTATGTGCCTTATGTCTGAGCAATAAGAGTCCACAATTATTTTATTATTTGGTTTGTTTAATAAATAATTATGTTTAATAAATATGTGTACATAGTTATTATAATTATAAGTGCATTTCCTAAAGTACGCTGTAACAGGCAAAATATGGATTGAACTGATCATCCAGTAAAATCTTTAAATGTATCCATATTTGTGCAAATTAACGTCTTTCTCCTTGTCAAAGTATTATAGATGTATGGATGGCATTTAATGATCTAATTTTGAATCTATTGAAACTATGTTACACGCGTCTATATGTACAGAATTTATCGAAGGTACGGATATCCGGGCTTATCCGTATCCGATAAACGCGGATCCGGGTATTACGCACAATTTAATACTTGCTTACATATTTATGGAGGAAAGTAATCTTCTAGAAACGTGCATTACCTACACACGCAGCAAATGGCTGTTGGGAAACGATGTTCTTTCTAAAATGTGACTATAATTCTATCTGGAATAAATTACAAATACGTTTTTTTTATAGAGGTTTCGTTTAGAAATTGGTTTATTATGTATACATCGCAATCAACAGAACAATATACATAATACAGCTAACAACATAGGCAGCAAGATAATTGAAATATGTTATGTAAATCGTATATCTGGCGTTTATGCAAAGGTTAAGTTATTACAAAATGCCTGCGGTTATTATGAAAATAAATAAATAATTTTCTATTAAGATACAGAACGAACGTGTTATATTGAAGTTTATCAGCTGTCAGATTACCATAACATGTCAAATTTGGAATCATGGCTGACCGTAATAGTGAATGATATTTAATGTTAAGTTTTAAAAAACGCACATAACTTTACAACGTTACAGGTCCATCCCTCCTGTATTATTATAATAACAAAAGTTACGCGCCATATTTTCACTTCAACGATTACATAAAATAGCAAAGGTCAATAAAAGATCTCCGGTTATCCGCATCTGAGTGCGGCGGGTCCGGATAAACCCGCAACTTTTCATGTTTATCCGGGCTTATCGCGCGTCGAAAAGAAACTTTCAGCGTTATATCTAGTACTCCCGGCCCAGTTTCATTTCAAATGAATTCTAGCTTCGGCATATTTTAAATTCGGTAGGTTAGTAAATAGGTACGTCCAGTTTTCGACAATTACATTTTCTGTACATTGCATTATATCATTGTACCTGTATAGGGTTCATCATAATCATTAGTGAATTTAAAAATAAATGCAGGTGGCAAAATAAAAATTACCAGTTTCTAAGTTTCGACAATAGATGGAGTTAATTCGATCGATTATAAATCAATATTATCTGTCAAGTAGAAAAAACGTCCGTGGTAACCAGAATATTCACTTGTCATTTTAAAAAATGGTGTAATAACTTTTATGTAGAAAATAATAATAAGGATTATTATTTTATTCTTGGTGATGCCCCAACCAACTATATAATATCTACATAGATATGCATGTGTGTGTGTAATCTGCATTATCTGCCGCTAATGCGGCACCTAATAAATCAACCGACGGAAGTTTAATTACTGCAAACCATCCTGATTTAAAGCTACGCTGTACCTACGGGAGGTACAGAGAGCATAGAAGACTGAACTAGAACGCGAACGAACGTGAATGAATGCTACCGTTCCATTTTCAATTTCAATCCGCGAATGAATATTTTTTTTGACTCATGTTTTAATGACTCGCTTGAATTTTGTAAAGAATTATTGTGAAATGTTGTTATCGCTCGATTTGAGTTTAACTTTGCATTTTTTGAGCCGTTAATGACAATTACGCTAAAATAAAATATTAATAACCTGTGAAAAAGTCTCAGTGCTATGCCATATAACTAATGATGAAAGTTAGAAAGCAAAACATCGGCACCTTAGCCGATGGAAATCTATAGTCTGTGACTACTCTAATCAGAAATAGGAGGTACTATAACATAAATATGTATGTGTGCAGTGTCTGAATGACATTCTTCAAATTTATTTCGATGGATGAAGTAGGCAAACGAAATTAGTTCCGATTGTACCTCATTGAGACTAAGAAATCAGTTTCGCGTCGAGTAATTCACTTATTAGTTTTCACCAGCGAATGTTATGTAATTTTTCATAAAATGTATTATAGCAGTGATGGATTAGGGACTCGCGTTTTAGAATGCATTGTTAATATATGGATATTGTAAATTAAAAATGTTGGTATTCTTCTAGAAGTACCAAAAGTATTATTTGCAGTTAAATATTCGCTTAGCGAAATAGATATTTGAATTGGAATTAAGCTGAGAATTCAATTCTATTCGAAGTCAGTCACACGTTACGGCAGCGTAATAAGATAGAGCGTCTTCTGTTTCTGTCTAACACCTATCAGTTTTCGAGTTGGAACAGGACAATGCTAGGATTGCCGCTTACTATCAGAACTATTTGCCGTATCTGTGCAATAGGCAGTTCTATTATAGCTTCGAAACTACACCCTTAATACATGTCATTCGATGATTCAGTGTTCAGCCCTATATTATCATTCAAAGACGAAGACGTTTATTTGCATGCGAAAATAAGTACTTTTATTATTATTATGTATAAGTACTTAAAACATTTTACAGAATGATTAGATGTAACCATATTTTTTACGACATTAAAATTTACGAATACAATTAAAAGTAGAACCGTAGAAAATTAAAAAAGAAAATGTTTATTCCATCCACAAATATAGTAAATACTTTAAACGAAGAAAAAAAAATATTTGAAACAATAAGAGGTAAGTCTAAATACAAGGTACCTATAAGGGAAAAAGGAAAGACCAAAAATGTTTACGGTCCTTTGTCGCTTTTAATTTCTTTTGTGTTTGTGAAAAAATTCGTTTGCAATGCGATTCGTGGTAATTATTTGTGCAAATTTAAATTTATTCACTTCTAAAGTTGTCGAGTCGCAGCAGAAAATCCCAAGTGCAATTTGTAAGTTAAAATTCTCTTGGGTTATTTATTCATCTTTTTCAATTGTTGCCAGCCAGAACGTAAATTGGTCTCGATTTAGAGCGATCGTAAGCTATACATTACCATAAAAATGTTCCGAAGGCTACGTTCAGCTAAAGCTCCTTATATTTCCCTTCCAATTTACATCCTACATTTAATGTTGAATAAAAAAATTCCACGTAATTCACTGTCGCCTTGAGTTTAGCTAGTTTTCTTTGAGGATCAAAATTTGATGACCCAATGTTAAAATGTTACGTGACAAGAAGACAGATGATAATTCCATAGCCTCTGTGTCCTTAAAGGTCTGCTGGAAGAAATTTCTTAGGGAAATGAGCAGTACTTTTGTGCCGTCCTCTTTCCTATTTGGTCTGTATTTGTTGCTTGTGTTGTGTATAAAAACTAAAAAATAAAAATATATATGCTAAGAATAATGTTACAAGTGTGCACTTTATTTTCTTTCCGTACATGTTTTATTCATGTATATCTGAAACTAAATTCAAGTCAACTTCTTTATCTTCCTTTCCCCCCTTTCGTTTATCTTTTCTAACTTTTCTCTTACCGTCTTTCTTGCGTACCTTTTTCCTTTTACTACTGCAATGGACGTTCAGGGGACAAAATCTGTAGGCGTTCGACAAATATGCCCATCGCATCATCAATCAAACACGGCCTGATCGTTATGAGCTGACCTTCCCTTAGAGTACTCTCGACCCTCTTTTGTTATAAGTATCGCGAGAAAGTGATTGAACGATAAGGAAGGAAGGGACAGCATATTTTTTTGCGTTCCATTTTTAAACATTTAAGTAGAAACGGAACGTTGCTTGAAGGATGAAGGATGTGTGACAGAAGCGTGAAACGGAACAGTTATTGTTAGAGTGAGTGGAGACGAGTGTGAGGGAGATGGAAGAGAAAGTACGCATAAGACCATACACGTTATTTTTAAATTGATATAAAGAAGCCGAAAGCAAATACCAAGTTTCGCAAAGCGTAGTTTTTGTGAAAAAATAATTATACATTTGCACTTTTTACTATGCTTTCAAAATTGTAAGCAGACGTCATAGACGAATCTGTATCAAATTAATTTTAATGAACATCATAGCTTTTTGAAAATTAATTAACAGCATCCACCTGAAGTATAATTGTGAAAATAACCCTTTTGTGGTTCATTGGAGTTGATGTTGAAGTAGTCTAATTTTTATATTCTAAACAATTGTTTAATGACTTTAGGGATTTTTAAATTCGAAACTTGTAAATTCTCTTAGCTTCATAATTCAGTTAATCAAGCAGCTTACAATAACTTGGCTTCATTTACCGTTTTCATAGGAATCTGGTTTTATTGGCGTCAAGCGTAGAGGCCTAGAACATACTCTTATGAATTTATCGGCGCCATTGTTCTATGTATGTAATGCTAAGAATTTACTCAGAAATGTTTGCCATTAACGGTCACTGTTTAGTGATCGCATACGATATAACGCCTTAAGGTTACGTGAACAAACACGTAGGAAACTGAAGCATTTAATAACCAAGAATCATAACAACACCAGTCATACATACGCAATAGCAACTTTACAAAGTGGTGTGAAATCGCTTGTAAATAACCCTTAATATTTCGCGAGAGCAAACAAAGGGCATTTCACGCCTCGAGTGAGCCACTGCACCAACTCAAGCAAATCGTTCGAAAGTCTTCTCAAGTGTATGATTTGACGGGGAAATGGATTTTATGTTTAAATATTTCATATTTCTTTTAAAACGGGTTGTTAAAACAACATGAATTATGCCATGAGTTTTTCTTTCGGGTTATTGTTTTTTTTAATGTACATATGTCATTTTAGTTGTGTTACATGTTTCTTTAAATGATATTAACTTTAACTCTACTCTCGTGAATTAAAAAGAGAATAAACAACAATTTAATCCCAATTAATACGGACCAATTCGCATTTGCCCAGCGTGGTACACTATGGTCTAATCCTTCTCACTATGACAGAAGACACGGCCCAGCAGTGGACCATTAAAGGGTGAAAAAAATATGGACTTTGAAATAAATGTATTGTTATTATTAAAATGTTAATACGGAAACTGTAAGGTTTAAAAAAATGTCGCTCACGTCTGTGAAATGGTCCACATATAATCTTCAATCTTTTGCGAGTAGCGGAGAGAAAGCCTTTTATACTCCCAGTGCGATCTGCACATCGTCAAAAGGTTCTTCCGATAAGCTTACGTAGTGTGTGATTTGATGAAAAAGAAATGGATTTCCTCTCCTACTGCCTCTTTTTAACTTTGGTGGAGATGAAGGCTCAATCTTCCTCTTACTGACGGTGAAGTAAATTTACTGTATACCTACTAGTTAGCTATATATTATTTTCATAGAAAAATATGTTTTTGTAGAAAAATAAATATAGTGTAAAAAAAAACTAAAGTACACGCTTTTATAGAAATCAAACTAAAAAAATTTAAATAAGATATATTTAATTGTTGTAAACTTATAAAAATTTTAATGAAAAATTGTATAAACATGCAATACAATATCCGCTTATATTACGCAGTTACTGACAGACAGACTCACATACAAGTGAAGTTAATATAAAGCGTGTAATAATTACTATTTGATTGTGTTGTAGAAATCAAAAATGATGGTTGATCGATGGGACGCATGCAATTAACAAAAACGGGCGACCTCTCAAAGTTTAAAATTGCAAGAGAAATCATTAAACTAATAGTACGGGGTGAGGGAGGTTGAAAAATGCCTAAATCACCTCTCATAAATTAATATACGCCTGTAACAGAAATTGTTTTCTTCGTTTCTACACAAATATTACTCGTAAGTTTTATTTCCCTTTTTGTTCTCGGTAACAGATAAAAAATGGTGCGAGTAATTTCTTCATAGGCGTTCAATCGGTCGCTCCTTCGAGTGTTTACCCACGCTCTCGCTCGTTCGAATGGAACGCAAACAATACCTCCATTCATTCGCTGAATGAATCATTAAACACTCTTTAGCTTCATTCCGAACGATTCGAGTTCAAAATGTTTTTGTTAATTACATATTATTTCTAATTAAGTTTAAGTTACAGTCGTATTAATAATGCAATTTAATAGTTTAATAAATACTAAAAAGTAATTAATTTGATTTCCTTTAAGTTGCTGTAAGCCTAAGTACAGCAGCGGAATTCTAAAGGTTTATTGAATGAATTATAAACATTTTCAGTTCGCATCATATATTCATTAACTGCTCGGAGAGTTAAAAAATTATTTTCGTAATATCCCCCCTAATGACACTTCCGAACGAATTATCCCACGGTACCGTTTTTTGGCCATGATTAATGTGGACGGTGCCCGGAGCCCCTCACACTCCCTAACTGCGGTGTCATTCGCAACAGATAACGACGGAAATACCGAGGAAACCCCACTTTGCGATTTGGTAACTTTGTCAATTACAGTGTTTTAGATATATCAAGGTCCATTACAGATTATTGCAGTGGCTACGGAACTTTTTGCTCACTAATGCCGCAATGGTATCAGTACAATAGTTTATGAACCGAACGAATTTTTGATAAATTTTATCGTCTATTTAAAACCTGCATAGAAGAAAACCGTTGATTGGACGCCTTTTTCAACTAGCCTCGCAATATTTATATTAGCCTCAGTAATAAAGAACTTTAAGTTAATGTTTGGAAGTGATTTTAATTTAATTTTACTATGTATGTACTGTTACTAATTAGGATGTTTCAATTCAATTCAACGGTTGCGAAACGTCGAATACGCGAGTATTTCCCTCGTCTTTTATTTTCGTTCAGTCTCCATTGAATGATGGATTCCTATTCATTCATTCATATTCATTGCTAGTAGCGAACGAGTTTACCGATGAAATGGAATTCACTTGAATACCCATACGTGTTATTCACTACGTTATATCTATCTGGTTTGTCACGCGTGTGTCTTGCAGGGGTAGGTAGAGGCTATGGATTTCTACGATTACGGTTCTATCTAACTCGCAATGCACTGAAGTCAAGAGTTTATGTTCGAATATTGAACTTTTTTTTTATGGATTTTATTATAAATTTAATATAACTAAACATTTTCAAATATTCTATTGAAAATTCATGTCAACTGTCAAAAATAATATGTGTGTTGTCCTTTATTGTATTCACTAGCGAAAATTGGAAGTATTATAAATTCTTGCAAAATTCCATATATCATTTACTCTTTTACATAATGTATGAGGCAATGAAATATAGATACTGTCAATTGTTCATATTTCTTAATCTAATATTGAGTCGGAACAAGACCGGAATTGAAAAGATAGAGCGAGCAAATACAACTTTTCTTTTTCTTTTTTCCGTTCTCTGTCTTTTGTTTATCGCAAATTGATGTTTGTTTAAGCGCACCGGTGAATACACCAACAGAATCGACATCAAAGGAACACAGGACTGGTACATGGAGACATATTATTCACTACTTTTCAACTGTTCATCACCAATAACTCATTCGGAAAGCCGAATAACTATAATTGAAAATACACTCGTAATCACGTTTCGTTGTTCGACCAGGTTAAATCTCCACTAATTTAGAAAGGTTGCTAACTAGCACACCGAGCTTTCCTTGAACTAAGTCACTGAAACTCGAGGAAGGAGGGAAAGTTAGTCATTTTGAATCTAAGTTCGATTGCAACTTTTATTCGTAGTGAACTGAGTTTAAAACTCAGAACATGTTTTAGACATGTTGGAATGTAGTCGTCTTGTAACCACAAAGATAAATGAAAAGCTAAGTCATACATTTGAAATATTTATTGCTTGGCACAGGTGTATGGAGTTCTTAGTATAACGTACGCTTATTATATAACAAATGAGTAAAGCATTTTTGATTACTTGGTCTATTATATTATCACGTTGGTGTTCAAAAGGCTTTTTGGGTGAAATTACATTATTCCCGGCAATAACATTAGCTTAATCTTTTTTATGTTAACTGCAGTGTTTTTGAAAAAAAAAAAACAAACAATTTTTTATACCGTTAGTTAAACCTATAATAGCTATAGTACTTTATCAACAATTTTACTGGTTTGGAAGTGCAATTATTGGACTTACACAGTAATAAATTCACGAAGCGTCCGAATTAATACGCCCGCGCGTATTGTAAAACGAAACGACGATTTCGCTAAAGGAAAAGCGAAGAAGAACTTCGTACAAACTGCGGCTAACTTTCACGTTGTGTTTCTGATAGTTTTATTTCCGAAATCGTTCCGATCTTACTAACAGGGGAAATGTCGTGGGAATAGGAAGTATTTAATCGAGGGCCGATGATTGATGGCTGTTGGTATTGCCGTTGTTTGTAGTGGATATTGAGAAACTTGTGACTCCGAAACAACCCTGATTTTTTAATTTGAGGTAAAATATTGATTGCAAGACATTTGTCTGAGTTTGTTAGCGTCATAGCAAGCTTAAAGCAACACATTGACTACAACCTTTTACTCCATCCTAGTGTAAAAGGATTTTCTGAACTGCATAATAATTATTTTTTGAATGCGTGTTTTTTTTTGTTTTGTATGATTGTTATTTTTTGTTTTATATATATATTTTTTGTTTTATTTATTATGATTATTGTTTTTTGTTTTACTTCATTTTTTTGTAATTTCTTTTCTTTTTGTTTTTGTGTGTTGGTAACTATGTGTCACAGGAAATAAAGTACATATATTCTATTCTATTCTATAATGCTGTAGTTAACAGTCAACCCGTTTATCAACTTTAATCCGGTTACAAAGGTTCCGATAACACTGAAAGTACCAGAATTAACTTACCGTACTCTCCGAATACAAATAAAATCTTACCAGAAGGCATTACTCATCGAAGTGCTCAAGTTTGTAATTCAGTTGATGAGAGGTTCGGTGTTTTATTTTTACAACACCCCACGATAGCACGGTGGTCATTAAAATAACACCCCGTATAACCGCTAATGAAGTTGTAACACTTTTGTGCGGTCCATTAAAGCTTTGTAACGGATAGCTCGCGAGAGAGCTTTTATGGGACTGTGGATCTGGCAGTTCGGAAATATATTGAGGTGTTCGCAGGACACTAAACTTTGACTGGCCTCGTGGACGAGAGATCAGAGGAGCTGACTGTGAAACAAGAGGTCGAGGGTTCGATT